>JBDJHY010166801.1:0-12439 GCA_039654485.1 Withania somnifera | reverse complement strand
AATGAGAAGCACCTTGCTCAAAAAAATCAAAAACCAAGCTGCTACGGAGAAATCTCTATGAAAACTTCTAGTTTTGCCTCTTTGGAAAAGTTTGAAGAAAAACCCTTGCATTGATCAATTAGAAAACAAATGAAAAGATATAGGGCTTTAGGTATTTATAATGTCTTAGTAGCCAAAAATCTCATGGGTTTAAAAGCGAAAAAAATTACCCAAAATAGCCTTCATTAAATGTTCAGGGAAATTGGCCGGCATCACCCCATGAGTCATGGAGTGATACTGTACAACTCGAGTAGTGCACCCCCATGAGTCGTAAAGTAAACCTTTCTTACTGTTTAATGTCCGAGACACCACAAGATCAAGACTATGAGTTGTGGTCTTCAACATCATTAATCATGATATAGTTTTTTGCACCATGGACAGAGAGTTTGCTTTTACATCTTCAATATAACAATTTGGAAGTATGGGTCGTGATGTAGAAGAGTACGGGTCATGGTTTGGGTTATATCGAACCTTCACAACAATTGGGAAGGTGCTGCTCAAGCAGCATGAATTGAATCATGAGTCGTGGTTTCGAAAAGTGTGAGTCGTTCTGCTTCAGACCACGAGTCACGGTCTCTACCTGGGAATATTTCACTGCAGAATAGTCCTTAGGAAAATGACCATAACATTTTATTCCGACCTCGAATAGACATGTGGTTTCTTGAACTGGAAACTAGACTCAAAAGCCTTTCATTCATAGGTCACCCAACTATTTATATATTATAATATATGCTAGTTTAAAGTTTACCCAAACACAAAGTAACATCAAAACTAAGCCGCTAGGAAAGGCTTTGAACTCAACTTATGCTAGAAGCTTCTTATGATATTGAATTACCTCAAACACTAGTACCGCACTTTATTTCAGATTTTATCACCTAAAACCAAGTGTAAATTCTTAGAAACAGGCATAAACACGAATATTGGATAGTTCAAATTCTATCTCAAGTTTCAGTGTAGTACAAGTTTGGTCACTGATTGGGATTGTTGGTGCACCCGGAAGTCGCGATTTTGGAGCTCCTTTGCACTTTGTTCACTTCTCCATTGATGTCATTTTGATCCTTGATGACTTTTAGTTCAATCACAAACACGTTGGTACTACTTTTTCAAGCTTCTCAATGATGTATCACAAATTTTTGAAGATTCTCACACAAATCACTATGAACAAGGTGACAAACATGAAGAACAAGTTCAAAATCTTCAAATCCTTATAGCTCTTTCAATTTAGCTCAGTTTTATTCCAAATTTTAAATCTAAGATCCTTAATATGTGAGGAAAAATCCTCAAATATTTGGAAGCCTTGAATCCCAACAAATTAAACACCCACATTTCGAATTCTGGACAGCTTCGAAGTCTATGGACATGAACACCTCAAAAATTCACAACTCACTCCTACGATCTCCGATTTTCATAAAATTTGATATATGATATCCTTGTGATAGGTAGATGATTCCCTAATACCGGACAACCCATAATTAATACTCAATTTTTTAGAAATTCAAATCCACCCAAAATTGAAAACTTAACAATGGTGAAATAGACAAATCAAACCAACTCTTAGATCTACTCTAAATCACTATGAGAGTCAATTCCCAATGATAGAAACTCAATCAAAGACTCAATCCGAACAAAAATGTTTTGAAATTTTTTGATTTATTAATTTTTTTTTGAGTTTAAATTTATGAACCTAGGATTCATTGAAACAAATTCATACCTATGTTCTGATACCAATATAATATGGACCAAGATAAGGATCTAACACAGATTGATATTGACAGAGAAAGTAAAATACAAAATATGTGAATTATCTACAAAATCTACAAGTTCGAGAGAGTTTGAGAGGATTAAAAGAGACGAAGAGAGAATAAAGAAGTATCAATGATTCCTCGAATCGACATAAGGGGGAAATTGACTTGAGTTCAATGAACGAGAAATATATTTAGTTCCACAAATAAGAGTCTCGATATGAACTACAAGATGAAAAATGGGATTCCATACAAGCTACAAGCTAAAAGCTCTCAATTCTTCAATATGCCAGAAACGTCCTAAAACATTCAAATGAGAGCCTATTTATATACTATACATACAAGGCCCAAAAGTGACCCCTTGTACAAAAATATAGATCACCCAATGTCTTGATGCTTGCGAAATTGTAGCACAGGTTACTAATAATGCACTGTTATTCTATGTAATGATATATACTAGATCAATGATGCGCAAAAGTGTATGCAAGAATGGCACATATCCCATTGTGTAATGAAAAATTGTTGTTTTACAAAGTAAAGAGAATCTTCACTCTTTAACTCTGAATTGCCTTTAACACATTTCCCAGCTCACTTCGGCACCTGGAAATGCTTTGAGGTGCTTACTTGTGCTCTCAAGGTGTGTATATTCCGAACGATTGAGACTATGATGGATAGTGTCAATCAAGGCCATATTAGTTGGGTTTTCTAGACCTAACACGCATTGACCCAATATCCTCCAAGGATAATTCTAAAATAAACAAAACAATTTATTCAAAGGAACAAAAATAACTCTAGAATCCTCGAAACATATTCTGAACTTTCTCCTAACCCAAAAATCACCTCACGGACCAACAAAATTAGTGGATTTTGAGTCTGAGCACTCTAACTCTGAATGTTGATCCAAGTCAAACTTTGAACCCAAACTTCAAAATTGTTCCCCCTAAATGAAAACTCCACCGAAGTCCCCAAAATCCACACCAAAGATCCTTCTAGATCAAAAATCCTCATTCAAAATTTTATGGAACTGATAGAATTCCATTCCAAACCTTAAAACTCCAAACATTAACTAAAGTCAACTATAACAACCTTAAATTATTTCAAGAACAAAAAGATTCAACATACGCAACCTATCCTTTTGGTTTCCAACCTATCTACACCAATAGGCCAAATATGTTGAAAACTAACTACAAGGGAAAGTAGAACAGTCAATTTTCTTGGAAAACTAAAAATGAACTTGAGGGTCATTACATAATACAACACAAAAGACCATGTTCGTCCTTAAACACAAAGAAAGAGAAAGTACCTTAATTGTTAAAAAGTTGGGATATCTACTATACATGTCTGACTCTATCTCCCAAGTAGCCTCTTTAGCTTGATAATGCTACTAAACCTTTACAAAAGGTATCTCCTTATTCCATAACTTTTAAACCAGTATATCTAATATAGCCACTAGCTCCTCCTCAGAAGTAAAAGCTCGTTATGAAACCACTTAATCATACTAGATCACATGCAAATCATTAGGAATATACTTCTGTTATATTGGGACATAAAAGATTAGGTGTATGACTAATAATCCAGGTAGTAGTGCTAACTCATAAGCTACTTCTACTATGCGATGAAAGATCTCAAATGGTCCAATAAACCTCGACTGAGATTTCCCTTCTACCCAAAACTCATCACATCCTTATGATTGACAACTCTAATATCATGTGGTCTCCAACCATGAACTCTAAATACCTACGATAAATATAACTCTTTTGCCTACTCTAGGTATTGAACAATCTACTCCAAATCAACTTGACCCTCTATATTGAATCTCGCAACAAGTCTGTTCCCCATGATCTAATCTCAAAGGCATCAAACCACCTAAATGGAGATCTATATATTCCATACAAAGCCTAAAATGGTGCCATTTGAATGCTAAAGTGATAGTTGTTGTTGTAGAAGAATCTATTATAGGAAAAAATTGGTTCCAATGACCCCCCCAAGGTGATCACATATGCTCGAAGCATGGCATTCAACACCTGAATAGTTCATTGAGACTAACCATCTGTCTGGGGATGAAACTTTTTACTCACGTCCAACTATGTGCCCAACTAACGTTGCATCAGACTCTAAAAGTAAGATGTGAACCGTGTACCTCGATTAGAGAATCTGAATATAAAAATAACATGCAACTAAATTTTCCCACTAATATATACCTTGGCTAACTTCTCCACACTGTAAGAAATCTGAACTACAACAAAATATGCATATTTAGTCAATCTTTCATCAATCACCCATATAGGATTCAACTTTCCCAAAGTCATGTATAATCCAACGCTAAAATTCATAATGATGTGCTTCCACTTCCATTTGATAATGGGAAGCCTCTGAACAAACCCTCAAACCCCTGATGATCATACTTTACTCCTGACAATTCAAGCACCTATATATGAAATGATAATGTCCCTATTCATACCATAGGACCAATAGTGGTGCCTCAACTCATGGTACATCTTGGCTACCCCTAGATGAATAGAATACCTCGAGATATGAGCCTCCTTTAAGATTACCTTAATCAAATCACCCACCATAGGAATACAGGTTAGGCCCCTAATTCACAAGACACCCTTTTTTTTATCAAGAATAGTCTTATTTTCTTTACCCTTTAACACGTTATAATGAATAATGTACAATTTCCCATGCTTAAATTGAATCTTCTTGATTCAATCTACTCAATGCCTACATACAAGTGAGAACTCTCCAGTCATAAGAAATCTCTAAACTCAAAAAAAAAAAAAATATTGGCTAAACTCTGGACATCCTTAGCCAACGGTCACCCTTTCACAAGAATTGAAGCAAGACTACCCGTACTCAATCGACTTCCGACTCATGGTATCCTCCATTACATTATCCTTACTCAATTGATACAAGATAGTCATGTCATAGTCATTCAATATATCAAACCACTAAATCTATCTCAATTTGTGTCCATCTAACTAAAGAAATATAGAAGACTCCTATGAACGAAGACCACCTCATAATGCACCCCATACAAGTAATGCCTCTACAACTTCAACAATAACACCACCACTGCCAGATCCAACATATAAGTAGGATAATTCTTCTCATGGTTCTTGAATTCTTTTAAAGCATGGGCCATAACATTCCTTTTTTTGCATCACCACACCACCCAACAAACCCTTAAAGCATTACCATACACAATATTTTAACCCTCTCTTTGAGTATGTAGAGTCAAGAACGATGCACAAGTCAACAAAGCCTTGAGCTTTTGAAAGCTCTATTCATACTCATCAGACCACTGAAACATAACATTCTTCTGAGTTATTTGAGTGAATGGAGTTGTATTAGAAGAGTAACCCTAAATAAAATCCCCAATAATAGCCAGTTAACCCCACAAAACTCCTAGTCTTAAATGTGAAGTAGGCCTCAAGCAATCTCTAACTGCTTTAATCTTTGATGGATCGACTATAATACCCTCATTGGACACTATATGTCTTAAGAACTCAATGTAACTGATATAAAATTCACACTTATAGAACTTCGCATACAACATGTCATCCCCAATCTCTGAAGAACAATTCTCAAATGTTGAACATGATCTTCTACACTCTTGGAATGACCAAGATATCATGAACAAACACAATCACAAAAGGAATTATGAAAAGGATCAAACACACCAGTCATAAACTCCATAAATATTGTTCGGGTGTTAGTCAACCCAAATGACATCACAAGGAACTGATAGTGAACATACTACGTACTGAAGTTTTTCATAGGGACATTAAATTCCCTACTATTCAATTGATGTTACCCCAATCTGTATTCAATCTTGGAGAAAAATGCAACACTCTATAGCTGATCAAAAAAATTATTATAACTAGAAAAGGATACTTGTTCTTAATAGTTACATTTTCAACTATCGATAGTCAATGAAAATCCTCATGGACCTGTCCTTTTTCTTCAAAAATAAAACCATAACATCCCATAGGAGATACACTAGGTTGAATAAGCCCCTTGCTTGAAAAAATTATAATTGATCCTTCAACTCCATAAGAACCATTCAATAGAGAGGAATTGAAATAGGCTTAGTGCCCAGCTACAAGTCAAAGCCAAATTAATTTATCATCCAAGACTAACTCCAAAGAAGGAGTATCAACATTAGTATACTAAAAAACCCCAAATATGAGGACAACCCTTCTTAACCAACTACTGAGCCTAAGTAAAAAGATAACCTTCCTAGGTTACAAACCTCTAGTACCCCTCGACTATAACTTTCAAACTCCTAACATTACTAACCCAACAATCTTGGCATGGCAATACAAGATGAAATAAGAACAAAAAACCAATCCACACCTAGTATCATATTAAAGTCTACCATATCTAAGATAATCAAGTCTACCCACATGTCATACCCCAACAAAGTAATAACACAGGACCCATACATCCAATCCAATACTACAGAATCAACTATGGGAGTAGAAACATATGTGGGTACAAGTAAATAATCACAAATCATATCAAGAAAAGATGCAATGTAGGTAGACACGTACAAAAATATAGAAATAGGATGTAGGTAGACACGTATGAAAATATAGAATCAGGATCAAATAACACATAAATAGTCTATGGCATATTTGAATGACACTTGTGATAACAATATCTGAAGTCTCTACCTCGAACCTACCAAGTAAAGCATAACACTAGACTCTACTAGTTGACTAAGCACCTCTACAGGTCTATGATCTATCTTATCATCTATTCGAAGGTGTTTCTACTATAGCTTGAGCCCATGAAGTCTATTATGGACTCTTCTGTATGGATTGTGATTAATTACTCCAAAAATGATTGGAATCACAATAAGTATAGCAAGATCTAAAACCATAGCAAGTAGAGATAAAATAGAAACACATTCACCACAACTTGAGAGCCTCTGAGACTGCCATAACTAAAAGACCTATTAGAATAATCTTATGTAAAACTCACCTTGATTACCTCTCTCTTATGACTGCATGGTTGTATGAACTATACCAAAACTTTAAGAATGAAAACCTATCCTAAAAGACCCTACCTCCTAATAAGGTACAAGAAAACTAGCTAGTATTTTACCTCAAGTCTAAAAATTCCACTTTTTACATTAACTCCATAGCCTTAGTCTTCTTTATTATATCCTAGAAGGTAGCCTCCTATTAGGCTTCTTTAAACACTGATATATAGATAGGATAGATCATAAGATGGATCAAAATATAAAGTTTTCTGTGAGTGTTGAGATAGTAAGGTATCTAGGTGTGAGACATAAATGGGATATTACAATACCTTCCCCTAGGGATCATTTATCCTTGAATGAAGATTAAGGCCGGACTAGTGTAATATTAGGAAAAAACTGAATACTGAGTCTCAAACTTAACTATTATGTGATACTTCAATGAACGAAATAAAATAACCCTCATGGTTATTTATGATAAATATACAACATTTTTTTATTCTAGAGCATTTCAGTAGTTTCCCTAAGTCATTTATGACTTGATGGTACTAGTAGTTCCGATCCCTAGTCACTCGATTGAGAAATATCTCAAAATGCTTGTTTTAGAGCCTAAAACTAAGTGTTAGTTGACCATCATCAACTTTCCTTCAAGATGAGCTCAGAATTAAATTTTGACAGTTTTTCTTGCTACGGAAGGCCAAAAAATGTCAAGATTGACCATAAGTTTGTTAATCAAAGTGTTCGTTTGCAATTCATGTCAATTTGTGGATTTTAGTTAAGTTTAGGGTATTAATTGCAGCTTGGATGGTATTTTGATGTTTGGAGTGTTAGATTAGAAATTCGATGCTTCCGTCAGCTCCAGAATGATGAATTTAGGCTAGGAAGGGTGTTCACATTTCTAGTAGTATGCCTATTGTGAGTTTGAGTACCTTGGTGGAGAAGTGCATTTTTAGCTATCTTTAGTTTGAGGGGTCATTTTTCATAAATGACCTGGATGGTCATTTTAATGATTCCATTAGATCTGGAATGTCATTCCCATGCTATTCACAACTTGTACTGGTGTGCTACTACAGGCACAGACCTCCCCGGAGAAGGGGATCATGCCTGAGGAGGTCGCTCCTATGACTAGAGGTCCACCCCAGCATACCTCTCCCCAGTGAGCCAAGGCCTCCCCAGCGACCCTTGGATGCGCCCCAGCGGAAATTGCAGTAACTTTAAGTAACTGCATCCCCTTCACTCTTTCATTTAGAAAACCCAAAATACAATTTTTCTCTCAAATTCCAAGGCATAAACCTATGAAAAATCCTTCCAATATTGAATATAAAGTCCCCAAAATATTCTTTGCATGGCTCCTACTTCCGATAGGTTCTTCTTCTCTTTTTAATTCATAAATTCTTGGGTTCTTCCATTGATGAACCCTAATTTTTCCTAATGTTAAAATCATTCCATAAGAGGCATATTATCAAATAATTCTTAGTTATTGGAATATACATTACTTCTAGTAGTAATTATACAATGAAACTCCAATGTTTAATCCATAAAGATTGAATCTTTGGCCCCGTTAGGGTCAAATTTGTTCTGACTATTTTGTAGCCCTTCTCACACTCAAATTATACTAAATTTTAGAGCACGGGTTCCTGGTAACATAGAGAGGCCTATGATGATGTTTATTTTTAGTTCCGGGGAGATTTAGGCCTAATTTTAGGCTAGTCTAAAACTTAGCATAAATTAGTTAGACTCGTACTAACATGTAGATTAATTTGATACAAGTTTCAGATCATTCATTGATCGTTTGACATCAGTCGGAGTAAGATTCATGAATTTACAGTGCTTTATCGTCGGATGATATGTAGGCTCCGTGGGGCTATCTTTGGGCTTATACCTTTAATAATTATAGTAAATAGAATTCTTGGGTTGGGTATCTAGGTGGATATAGTGATCCTGCACCATTCGTTCATAAGTCCATGTTGATATTTATATTTTGGCATCCGATTGAAATGGTGCTTACGACTTAGAGATTGACTAGAAATACTTGTGCAAAGCATAGGATGTTGATATTACATGATCATATGTTGATATAAATACATGTTGATTTTTTGTGCATTCATAATATGAGAGGTTGGGACTATGGCTCCGATGAGAGTGCATTGGGGCTGGGTCAGTACCACCACCTGGATTTTGAGCCATGATGGCTAGAGGATGGTTTTGATAACAAAGATGGATAATGACATAAAACAATAATTGGTAATATTCAAATAATAATATAAGTAATGAACGTTTACTATATTAGAATCAGCGTTGTATCGAGCACCCGATAATACTATTTTTACCTGTTTTAGCCCAAGCTTTACATTCTTTAACTGGGAAGTATCATTTGACAATTAAATGCTGGGATTTGAGACCGACTCTATTAGACAGTGAGTAGGTTGTATGACAATGAGTACAGATTTTTGATACTTATGGAACTACTAGTTATGGAAACACAAGGATACCCGATTTATTAAGGAATTTTGGTGATATATTGATATACCGACATTGAACACCTTGGATTGTCGAGCAGGGCCTGATGATACTATTGCATGAGGTACGAGATGCCAGACTTGAGACCTTTGAGGCTCTGAGATTAGGTCTATGAAGATATGATGACATTAGAGATCATATGTGGTAGGATACCTCCATGGACCTTGCCTTCGGGCTGCGGCTGACACGGAGGAGGGTATAGGACGGAGGAGTTATATACCGAGAAAGTTTAAGTTTGCCTTCCATGCATTCTACTTGTTGTACCTACGGGTACCGGAGGAGATGCATAAGCAGGACTGGTTACTTCATATGATTGTGTTTACTTTTCAGTGCTTGATTTCTTCAGTAGACCCTTAGGTCATTATGGGGGGCCTATGGGTGAGCATGTTGTTGTGTATGTTGTGCTTCTTTATGGGGGACTTGTCAGCATTTAATTGCTTTACTTTATTATTCTTATTACTACTTAGTTGTTATTGCTGATTAATTGCTACTTCATGATATTTGGGATTTTGTGCCTTACACTTTTACTCGGTTATTTAATCTTTTACTTGAGGTTACCAGTATACCATCTATATTCTACTCCTATCTTCTTTTGACTCCTATTTATTGCCTTATTATTCACATATATTGTTGGAAGAACTCGGGTTACGTATTGCTTCATTGCCTGAGATCCTATTATGTGAGTAGCTAGCGATACTTGTCTACTTGCACTTGATTCTTATTTGAGTAGCTATCTTTCCCCCATTGTTCTAATTGATTTCATGAATCCTTTATTGTATTCCGTTATTTACTACTTTTATTATTATTATGTGCTCTGTGGGCCCTCAAAGCCTACTAGGTACAGGTTGCTTCAGCAGCTTATACTCATACAACACTTACACATGTGCAGATCCGAATATAGGTTCCCAACTGTGATCACAACTAGTTGTTCGTGCAGATTACATCTTACTTCAAAGAATCAAGGTGAGCTTGGCATCTAGCTTTTACCTGATTCTCTTTGGAGTTGACATTTGTATTTGATCTCCATGTATTTCAGAGACATAGTTTTGGACTTCTTGTTTCTGTACTTAGTGGTTCGTTTTACATTGATAACGAGTTTTAGTAATTATTTAATTCTTTAAACATATGCATTCATTTATCTTCTAATTATTATTCTTGTGCTTTCGCAATTGATACAATAGTCCTCCACTTCGGTTTTAGACTACGAGATTGGTTCTCCTATTGAGTGGTACAGTAGGTGCCATCTTGATACGAGAAATCAGGTTGTGACAAAGTTGTATCAGATCCTAGGTTTTTCGGTGTCAGTGTACAAAACTATTGTCTAGTAGAGTCCTGCGGATCAGCGCAGAGACGTCCGTTGCTTATCTTCGGGAGGCTAGAGTGATATTTAGGAAAATTGACTCTTTCTTTTGAATCCTGTATCATGAGTATATCCTTGATAGTTTCTTGAAAGTATCACTCATTTTCATCACTCTTTCACAGAGTCCTCATACATGTTCATCCACAGCTAGGAAGACAGTTAGAGCATCAGCAGAAGTGTCGGCTCCAGCTACTGCTTCTAAAATTTCACAAATGCCTGCAATACCTGTTACAGCACCAACTACAACATTGACAATAGAACATAATGCGGTGCCATCTCCTGATATTCAAAGAGTATTATGGCACCTACTCAGTGCTTTGGAAGGTCCTCCTACAGATGGAACATAGCCAACGATTCCAGTTTCTCATCCTACAACTGCAATTCCTACAGTGCAACCTATGCCACCGGCTGTTCCAGCAGTGACTTTTACACCCCTTCAGGTTATACCAGTGCAAACTGTTGCTCTTATTATTGAGCAATATCCAGTTATGACAGACACGGAGCAGAACCTCTTGACCAGGTTCCTGAGGTTGGATCCCCTTTAGATTTACTAGAGTGCAAGAGGAGGATGCCCACGAGTTCATAGTGGAATGCGAAGAAAGATTAACTAACATGGGTGTGCTGAAGACCCATGGTGTAGATTTTACCACCTACAATATGTGTGGTGCAACTAAGCAGTGGTGGAAAGAAATTGTAGTTTGCAGACCTACAAGTTCATCACAACCGACTTAGGATGAATTTTATGAAGTGTTCATGAAGAAATTCTTATCCAAGGCTGAGAGGAAGCACCTAAGGGAAGATTTCAAAAGGCTTAAATAGGGTTCTATGTTCGTTGTAGAGCATGAGGCTAAATTTCATCAACTTTTAGTGCATGGAGTTGAGTTTATGCCTATAGAGATAAAGAGAGTCCGTTTGTTTGCTTATGGGTTGAGAGATAGGCTCTGTGAGCTGGTAGCATTGTTGGTTTTAGATAGTAATCCATACCAGGCAATGGTTGATCAGCCAACTCGATGGAAGCAATCTATCATAAGTCACATCAATGCAACAAGAAAAGGCAAAGGTTTTAAGGAGATAATAGTGGGTCCCGTTCTGGGTGACGAAGTTAGTTCCATCAATCATAGGACCATTCTAGCAGGCTATATTAGGAGTCATTACAAGTTTCATCTCCATATCCTGCACAGTTTTCACGAGGGTCTGGATCATCACATCAGGGTGGTCAGAAGGGTTCTGGTAGAGGAGCCTAATAAAATGGGCTATCTAGGCCGTGTTCTGAATGTGGCCTTGTGGTCAATTATGATAAGTTTTGTCCACCAAAGGGCACTATTCTTCCTGCCCCTTAGTCTGCACAACCATTAAGTTCAGTGATTCCACAAGCTAGAGGTGGGGCATAGGGTGGTTATAGAGGTATGGCTAGAGTAGTAGGGGTGGTGGTTGTGGTGGTGGTCTTTAAGGTGGTGATCACAAGTTATATGTTGTTCTTGCTCAAACTAAGGCAGTAGCCTTGGATGCAGTGATTACAGGTTTGATTTTTTTGTGTTTTTACCTGCGTCAGTAGTATTTGACCCTGGGTCTACTTGTTCATATGTGTCATTTAATTTTTCATCTAGTTTGGGGTTTCCTAGTTACGTGATGTCTATATATGTATGAATTTTGCTACCCCAGTAGGGGATTATTTAGTAATGGATTGGGTGACCCGATCATTTTTGATTTCTATTAGTGGATTAGACACATGGGAAGACTTAATGTTGCTAGATATGGTGGACTTTGATATTATTCTGGGTATGGATTGGT
>JBDJHY010166794.1:0-12439 GCA_039654485.1 Withania somnifera | reverse complement strand
GAGGTCAAATTGATGATAGTATTTTATTAAATATGCCCATGAGCCAAATTGATATTAATGATTATTTGCTGAATTGTATCCATGAAAGGTCGATTTGATAATGTTGCTGATTTAAATATACCCATGAGATATCGAGTTGATATTAATGATTATTTACCGCAGTATTCTCATAAAAAGTTGAATTAATGAATTAATAAATAAATGTCGTGAAATAAGAAGGCCATGATATTGTCACAACCCAAAATTCAGTTACGATGGCACCTTCCCTAATCCACCTAAATAGATAAGCCTAAACATCACCATAAGGGTAAGTACAGAAAGTAATGAGCCAACAAGAAGTATAAAAGTACAATGAAAAACTTTAACCTAATAAACCATCCCAAAACCAGGAGTCACTATGTACACGCCTCTAAAGAAAATAAATACAAATCTGATGAAATACACAAATACATATCTTAAAACATCAAGTAGAATTAAGAGAATAAACATAAAGGAGTTAATGGAGTCTTTCGGATGATAAAGAATCTACTTCGAATACTTTTAAGCTCAAGTCTTAGACTCTGATCTAGGAAACAAATCAAATTGCACGGGGCTCCACACTTATACAAAGAATATAAAAAAATCTATAGTAAAAATAAAATAAGTACTCAGCAAGTGTATCTGGCTGTCTATAAAATAAAGTAGTGACGAAAACCTAAAACCTCGACACACCTATCGTACCTCCCGAAACTACAAACTACAAACAGACCACATAACCAACAACTAAAATAATAACAGATATAAGGATAAAGAGATATCATCAATAAGATCAAATACTTAACAAAGACACAACAATAATTATCTTAAATTAATCACTAAAATACCAAAATAGGTCCCATGGAATATCACCACAAATAAAGTATCAACACCCCCTCATTAGGACTCTTAGCAAATAAAGTACCAAATCAATAAGTAACTAAGCCTTGATCCATATCAAGTACAAAAATCTCATCCTTTATTTGTCCAGGTGCAAGTCTCCCTTCTTGAGACGATTTACAACTCATGGGAAAATTCTACTTGTCATTTACCATTCATGAAGGGAGTTTGTCAACACCAATATTAGTCCCCAATACACAAGTCCACCCTTAGCGCGAAGGGTACATCCTGGGAACCGATAAATGGACTCATGAATGGTTTTTAAAAGGAATAGGACAAGTTAAAAGAGACACTACTTAATTCTAACATTCATGTCAGTTCCTACAATATAACCCTACCCGCGCTAAGGATACATCTAGGGAACCAAAGAATGAACTCGTAAGAAAGATTATGAAATGTCTAGACGAAAATATACACATCATCAACTAACAAGTCAAAACTCATCATTAATAAATCAACTTTTCTCAATCTCTTTTATCAAAATCAGGAAGCTATTTTTCATTTCAATTTCACAACGATAGAACCAAAATATCATTTCATTAAGACCATGTAAAAAGTCGAATAATCTCAAAAATTATATCTCATGCCCATAATCTCATCCAACAATAGGTGATGGGGAAATTTAATTTCAACATCAAGTGAAAGTATCCAAAAATTCATATCAAATATGATCAACCAAGTATGAAGTCAACATGTATATAAATCAATGAATGTGCAATGCAATGTAGTGTCAAATAATCTTGATGCATGTTTGCCCTATGATACATACTTACTGCTCACATGGCTATTCAGGACCCATGAGGGACTCACAAAGTTCATGCATCCATCTAGAACCATTTCTCTTTGGAATATAATCATATCAAATATCATTGCCCGCAACTATTTTCCTTTGGATATTATATCACAGTGCCCTGAATTATTTTTCTTCGGGTCTTACCCAAATCAATATCCTCCGTGTCTTTCTTTTTCATTATTGGTTTCAAGGTCCATATTTTCATAAAAGTGATCCAAAATCCAACAACAAATAAACAATATCATGTGTGTATAATGAAAAGATGGCAAAACCACTAAATAAACCAACAAGGTCACTCATGGTCATAGCATCAGATGAAAAATCATATCAAATTAATCGAAGATACGCACAGACATAATATCAAGTAAGGAGAAAACCAAGTACAAACATTCTCATTTTGGGCATCTCAAGGAAACATAAACATATCAAATCAATATAAAAATCAAGTAATCAACGAGTTCATAACCATTTTTATTCTTTTATCTTGACCCCACATGCTTAACTCTAGAGCCTAGGTGAATATCCATCACTTCACCCACACAGACACCCCCAAATATTTTTTCGTATTCCAAAATACAAGAAACAAACACATAAGCACATAATATACTTTGTAGAAGAGTTAAGAACATCCACTTGCCTTACAGTAAACAAATTAAGTCAAGCTTGGGCTTCCCTTTTGTACAATGCCTTTGAATTGACAAGGGATAATCAAATATGGGTTAAAACTGAGAAATTATGAATAATAATACCCATATTGTTATTTTTAAAATTAATTTCAAAATCGCCCCTCAAAATTTAAAACTGATGCATAATGGTAAATCTAAATTTTTCTTCAAAAATTATATTATCCATAATTCAAAATCTCAAATATGAAATTTGATTGCAAATGAAATAGAAATTGCCTTTAAAAACTCAAAAATATAAATTCAAGGCTTTATTTAAAAATCCTCAGATTTACACTTTGTAAATAATGATTTTGATGTGAAATCGTGAAATAATTAATGAGTAATAAAGAATCAATTACTAAAAGACTTACCCAAGGTTTTTTTTTCTGTAAATCTATCTTTGAAAAATTACAAATATAAATCTGCAAGGTCCAAATATAACAAATGGAAAAAATTAACTCATTTTAGGGATTTAAGGTCACAGGACACTGTAGTACTATGTGACCGCAATAGGATGTCCCTCAATCGTGATGTAGTGACTGAGGTCCCATAGAAAAAAAATTATGTTATACCGATGTGTTCTCAAGTGATAGTCAAGACTAGACCAAGATATTTATACAATCGTAATTGACTTCACACAATCGCGATGAAGGAGAAAACTAAGCTACAAAATCACAACATCAGAAATTGCAACTGATGTGAGTAATAGTGAGCATTGCTAGTTGCAGCTATGATAGCAACCAAAACTATAACTTTGTTTGAAATCCCATGCATACAAACCATATATGCTACCCCACTAAATTTTATATTTTTAGACTTAATGAAAGCATTAAATATAAATCCGAGGCTTTCTTGATTTGATATCCTTCATGATCAATAAAATAAGGAACATTTGCACAAAAAGACCAAAATGCCCCTAAAATTTTTAGAAAATCATCTAATTTCTAGGCAAATAATAACTTCCTGAATCCAATAGAATTGACAAAATTCAAATTCGAGTGTGCGACCATCAAATGTGGACCAAAGTCAAACTTTGATCTCAAAACTCAACTCTTTCTTGTCTATGGGCTAAAAAATCTAAAACTAAAAATGAATATCCTCCTTAACCAAATGATATATTCCAAACTGATGAAACTGGTAGAATTTCATTCTGAAACTCAAAACTCTAAATGTTGACTAAAGTCAACTATTTTAACTTAAAGATTTTCAAAACTAAAAAATTCTCAAATCTCTTAACTTTTCACTCTGGTTTTAAAATTAATCACATATATGACTCAAATATGACCTAAGACAACTATCAACAAGGAAAATATTATAATTTCTTTAGAAAGAAAAAAAAAATAACCATGAGGTTATGACAGATAGACCTTGATAAAGGTCAAAAATAAAAGAAGAATATTATTAATGAATGAAAATTTTTTTTGTTAATTTTCTTATGATTGTTCTTACTTTTGTTATTATACCGATGCTTTGTTAATTGCCTTATAGATGCTACTACATTCAGTATTGCATTGGTGCTTTATTAATTACATCATGGTTGTTATTACATCTGGTATAGTTATATGCATATATCGCGGCAATGCTAATAACACCTATAGAATATATACCACTCGGTGGTATGATGCCATGTTGACACAATAACTATTGATAATAATAAAAGAATTAGTAATAAAGTGATATAAGGTGATGCACTCAAAAAATAATCTTAGAGAAATGATCCCAAATTCCAATAAATGAATTTATGCTCCTCAAGGAATATCTACAAAGGTTTGCTAAAAGACTTAAGTTCTCTATTGTGTATACTGAAATGTGAGTTGACTTGCATTCCTTAATTAATTAAATCCATGAGAATGACTGTGTTACCTTTACTTAAGAAGGTGGGATGTGGTGCATACTTGTTATATGTTGGTTGACTTTTTTTCTATACTTGTTGTAATCTTAAATTGCCCTACTGATTATTTTCATTCCATAATAAGTGAATGGTTGGTTGTTAGCATGAGAGTCTAACCTGAAGTGTTTATGGTTACTAAGTTAATCTTATAGATATGGGTAAAGGATGAGGTAATATAAATAAAAAGGGATAGTAGTGTTGAATTAGCGTCGAAGTGAGACTAATGGTGTGAATCATTGATACTATAATATGTTGGTACTAAATGAAATACTAATAGAATTGGATGTGAAATTAGTATATTGTAACGGATATGAGTGAAGTATGACAACGATGAGGTCATTGAAGTGAATAATGTTGTTTTTAAGATTTCATGATTTTTTGGTTCATTAATTCTATCCTATGTTTAAGTGGATTAACAATAGACGGTCGATAATTGCTACCAGTGCATGTGTTGTACTGACCAGTGTTGTGAAACTAGGACCAAACCGGCCGATCCGATTCGGTTCACCCAGGAACTGGACGCTAGTCCGGTCCGGTCTTGGAAAAAAATCCTCTTGGTTAATGACCTGATCAAACTCGGTCAAACCCTGGAAAAACTATGTCCAAAACTGAGTTTTTTGTAATTTTTTTTTGTTCTCACTCAAAATGAGAAATTCACCGAAAAATTATTAAAACAGGGGTTACTCCATTTTGTTTCAAATATTCAACTTAAATAGAGGAAAGTAACATTAGAAAATTCTTTTATTATCGATGTGGGACAATGAAACAACTACCCAAATTTCATCTTCCAAATATTCAACATAAATAGAGAAAAATTACACTAGAGAATTCTTCTTTTGTCAATGTGGGACAATATCCAAATTCCATCTTCCAAATATTCAACTTAAATAGAGGAAAATTATACTAGAGAATTATTCTTTTGTCAATGTAAGACAATATCCAAATTCCATCTTCCAAATATTCAACTCTTTCCTGGAGTTATGTCATTAATTTTTAAACACTGACTTTATATTTATAGTATTAAATATATTATGACATATTTCTAATATTAAAATATTTATTACATCATTATGACGTCATTCGAGTCGAAGGGGTTTTTACTTCTGGTCAACCGGTCGTACCCGTTAACCCCCGACCCCTAAACTCGTTCGAGTCGCTTGTCGAGCCGAGTCTGAGAACATTGATTTAAAGGGATTGGACAGATCATTTCGTAAACCTCCCAAATTTAGATGGATTGAACAAATTATCTTCTGACCCATGCTTCAATGTGTTAAAGCTTCAACCCCCTTCCATGACACATAAATTTATCTCTATGGGATCGTTTGTTAGATTGGATTGAATTATAGGAGGGATATTCTACCTCATGAGATTATCTTATCACACTTTTTTTCATAAGATGGTAATTCTATCAATTTTAGAATAAAATAATTTCTATAAATATTCTAATTTTGATGTACAGGACTGCAAAGAAATGAATACCAAAAAACAAAATCTGCAAAGGAAGAAAGAATATGGTGATGACGATAAAAAAGGAAGGTATCATGAATTTAAAAAGACTAAGGAATACGCCCTGTCTAAGAAAAACTCACCTAAAATTAAAAAAATCAACAAGGAAGGTAAATGTCCTGTAGAAGTAAAATCTGAATAAAAAATCAGATTTACCATTATTCTTGAAAAACGGATATTCAACATACAAATTTCAAGGATCAAATTTTTGGGTTTGCACTGCAATTAATGCTCTCTTTGAAGGCTAGTTTTTTTTTTAAGCATTTAAGGAGTCACTCAACTTGCATCAATCATATATTTCGTCACTACTATCTCAAAGTTCTTTGTTCTACTTTTGAAAATATTATAATAACTTACTTTAAAAGAAAAAAGAAGAGGTCCAACTATACTTAGGTGAGGCTTATTGTATTAAAAGAAAAGAAAAGTAATTTAGAGTTATTAGGAGAATTTTATTCCCAATTTGTATTTCATCGAAATATCATTAGAGCAAAGAGAAAAATCTCTTGCGATCTAAGGGAATTGGACTAGAATTCATATTAAATTGACACCGGCATATAATATTCTGTGTCAATTACTTTCTGCTGTTGTGTTTCTTCTAATATTTCATATGCTTACAACAAGTCAACTAAGTGATATATTAAGTTGACTAACTAGATAAAAGTAGCAATTCATCCCTCTTCTGTACCTTTAATTGGTACCAGAGCAAAGTTTCATATTTATGTTCCTAACAGCAAGTGAGTACTCGATCATGAATCATCAAACCACTATTTGGATCCTAATCCAAGAAGGAACCCTAAGACCAAGTCAAATTCTATGATGTAAAAATCTAGAGAGTCCTCAAAATAGGTGACATTCTACTTTCAGTCAAAAAGGATGTTAAAAAGACCGATGAATCAGGAACAACTACTAAAATTGGTCAAATAAACTCAAAGGCAAAAGATATTTTTCTACAATGCTATAAGTAAAGAGGAATCTGAAAAAATATATATTGTAAAACTGCCAAAGAAATAAGTGACAAACTAGAATTCATATATGAAAAAACAGACAAAGTAAAATAAAAAATCATGAATCTGCTAGCCTATAAACAAAAACTGTTTTGAATCAATTAAAAATATGTTTGCGCGCTTTAGTAAAATTCTTGGAGAAATCAAGACAATAGAAAAACTTTATCCTGTTACATATTAGATTACCAAACTCTAAAAAATTTACCTCCTAAACGTCATATCAAATTATTTTCAGGGAGAGCATGAACGTAAATGACCTTACATTCGATGAATTTCGAGGAGATTTTGCAGCTTTTGAAAAGTCTCATCTGAACGAGCAAGGGAAGAAGGAAAACAAGAAGAAAGTTGTAGTTTTCAAGGCTACAGAAGAATAAAAAGAAGAAGAGCCTATTCGTGAAGAAGGCATTGCCCTATCACAAATCTATCATGGAATCCTGCAGAAACTCTAGATTTCGAGATAGAGAAGAATCAAGTATTTCAAAATGAAAAAATTAATATTTCACATTATTTGTTTGTTATAATTAGAGGGAGGGGTTCCATCCTTGCAAGCATCGACTCAATAGTTGTTCGAAGATGAATTTTAGTATCATCTCATTACTTAAAGTACTCAAATTGAGATTACAAATTAAATAGTTTGTAATCATTTATATGATGAAACACTATATATGACATGCTAAAAATACAATTGTTCCATATATATTTATACTAATCTAAGACTAGTTGTCGAGGTTTAAACAAGATGAATGAAAGTTTATTCAACTTTGATAAGCGACTGAACAAACTTATATAAATGAAGCTATGTCAGACAATGGACAACATTATTCTCAAAGACCAAACTACATAACTTGCTAGTGAAAATATTTCTACTTTATCTTCCTAATCAAACAACAACTTAAAATAATTATTTTTAAAATTTCCTAGCAAATAACTGCTTAGATGCACTTTCCTCAATTTTAGGCTAAACTATCGCATAGTGTATCTTTCATTCCAACTTATTCCCCAAATCCCGCCCATTACTTCTAATCGTGATTAACCACCCAAATCTCTCTCCTACATTTTTCATCTTATCCACCATAAGAGTACCCATTTTGAGGTTTTTATAAATTTTTTATTTTGTGAATCTTTGATTTTTAGGTTGCCATTATTCAGTTCTTTATCTTCTTTTTATTATTTCTCAATTAGATTTAGGGTTCTTAACAAACTTTTTTTTTCAAGTTCATCAATTTCTAAAGAATCTTCAAGCAAGAGGATGAACCGAGGTGTAATGATTTTAAAATTCAATTATTTTGCTTCATCGAAACAATTAGAGAGTTTGGCACTGAGTCATCACCAGTGCGATTGAGGGTTTGAATTCCATTGTTTGCAGAGATAGGGAAATGAAATTCATAGTAGAAGGCTTTTATATTTCAAGTTTTTTCTTTAATTCTTCCAGATCGTTGGCTTTTGATGATGATTTCTTTTGAGAAAAGCTTTCTGTAATGAAAACTAAATTTTTTGATATATTTGATATAAATATAATGTAAACATTAATATATTTGTGTATCACATACATGAGTGGTATTAAAAATTATAGTTAAACATAGATATAATGTGTAACTATGTATTTTCTTCTTATTTAAAGTATGTATCTATCATAAACATATTGAATAATGGTCTATTTGAATGTATCATTGTATATTTGACACCATATACATGTATCTGAATGCACTGTACAAAATTAATGCTAGATATATCAAATTAATACTAGACACACTAAATGAATTTAATGTTGAATACATCAAATTGATATTAGATACACTGGATAAAATCAATGTCTAATTTAGATACACTGGATTGTATTGAATACAAATACGCTGAATATAAATAAAATAATTATGAAAAGAGACAATTCCAAGTATGTACGATATATATATGTAATGACCCTAAAGGTTATTTTTTTGTTCTAGTGCATTTTTACCATTTCACCGCTTCCTGTAACTTTATTAGACCAAACTAAGTGTGGTTCCATGGTCGGATTGGTAGAGGGTTGAGTTTGAGTATAAGATTTTGAAAAGTTTGCGTTTTGAGGCCTTAAGTGAGAAATGAGGAACTATAGGGTTTATTTGGAGTTCGAGACCTCGTATCAGAAATTCATCAGCTCCAGAATGTCAAGTTTGGTCTAGTTACACCTTAGTTTCTTGTTTTAGACATTCTATGGTGAGTTTAAGTATTTATATGGGCTAAAGTTAATTTATAAGTGAAATAATTGACTTTGGTCAACATTCGAGCTCAAAGTGTCCGGATAAAAAATTTGATGGTTCCGTTGGATTCAGGAGGTGGAATTTGGTCTAGAATGAAGTATTTTATATTTTTTGTAAGCCCTGGGTGCATTTTGGAATTTTAGTTTAAAATGGATCCTTAGCGGATATCAGATCAAGGAGACCCATATTTGTATTTTGATGGTTCTATTGAGCCTAAAACGTCGAAAGAATTATGGTTGCATATATGGTTTGTTGATATGGGATTCTGAGCGAATCTCGAGGGTTCATTCGGAGTAATTTTAAACTTGCTTGAGTTGTTGTTATTTGTTGTTGTTGCTACCACTGGGACACCATTGTGTTCGCGATGCTTCTCCGCAATCGCTGTGGTCTGGGAATTTTATTCTCCGCCATCGCGACGTCTTTCCCGTGATTACTATGTGGGGTTTTGTAATTCTCCACATTTGAGATTTATCCTCCGCAAACATGATGGGTTAACCTGCTGGACCAACAAGAGTTAAAGGATCGTGATCGTGACCGATTTTCTAGAAAGCGGGAGGTCTGGGCCGGGATTGACGACGATCGCTGTGGGATCTTTGCGAATGCAATACATGCACTAAAACCCTAATTTTGACAAAGTTGATCAAAGAATTTCGAAAATAATTATTGGGTAAGTTTTCTAAATATTTTTTTATTAATATCCTGATACTTTAATATGATTTTTGATCAAAATTTCATGATTTTTGAACCCCAAAGCTGTGAGTTAAAAGATGAACTAGAATTTAATAAAAATTTGAGAAACTACGAAATGGAATAAATTTTTTATAATACTTGATAGTTAGCATCCCATTGTATAGGGTAACATTATTGTACCATCAAGTTTTGATCTTGAACCTGTTGGCCATCGGTTACTTTTTACATAAACCTTGATTTCTTGGATTTTGGGTGTTAATTAGTATATATTTCTTGTATCCCATGTTTGGTAACTAGATTACGGGCGTTCATAGGCTTAAAGTAAGGATAAAGTGCAAGAATGAGAGTTTCTCTCCAAAATTAAGGGAAGTTGAGGTTATTATGGGGTTTTTACAATTAGTTAACAATTGTTTGCTAATTATTGTGATTTTTTGAGGAATTTTTGTTTTGGATTGACAGTATTAATATATATGTTGGGTCTAAAATGAATAAGTGGGCTTTAGGTGAAAACTTGATGATTGAACGTTGCTTATGCTTGATTTGGCCTATGAATTGCTTGACTTGAATCATCTATTGAAAATAATACCGTGAAAAGGTGATTAAACTTAATTGTGTATTTGTTGGTGAAATTGCCTTGATGAGTTGCCCATATCATTCTTATCTTGAAATTAAATGCTACGAGAAGCTGTTATTGTTGATTTGGAATTTAAATTATGATATTCGCATGACATGCATATGATAATTACTCACTTGAAATGATTGAGTATAAGACTTAGACGTATTTTATGACCTATCAGAAGTAAGTTGGATTGGACAGTCCGAGGTTCGTATCGGAGGTCCAGGTTATGGATAAATAGTCCGAGGCTCTTACTAAAGGTCCAAGATATGGATTAGGCAGCCCGAGGTTTGCTTCGGGGGTCCAGATATTTGTGAGTACATGGACCTCGCAAGTCCCTCATGGGTCCTGGATAATGATAAATGCCAACAGGTGTGTACAAGACATGAACATGTATAGAGTCACTTTCCTACTGCATTGCGTTCATTCTATTTGTGGCATCGATTATCTATCCATGTTTATTGATTCTTTGAGTTATCTGATAATTGTTGATTCCTTGAGATAATCTGTGTTGACTAATTCACTGAGACTACTTGTGAAAAATTCAGTGGGATTATCAGTTTTTTTAACTGTTTCCTTAAAATTACTTGATGTTAGTTGATTTTTATTGATACCTGATTTATACTTTTGATCAGGATGTTATAGTAATATAGATTTTATTGTAGGTTGTAGTATATTGGAGGATTGGTTGGGTGTTAGGATCTTTTGTTTTTTACTGATAGTTAAATCAACCTTGGATGTTGTGGACTATCGTTGTTTTATTCTCACTCCTTTCTTTTTTGTACTTTTTTGTAGGTGCTAAGCCCTGGACTAAGTGATTCTCACATCTTCCTACCAGTATAGGCATACTTCGAAGTCTTTAGATGTAGCCGATTGTCCCTTCATCAGTTATCAAGTATTCCTCATCTATCTTTACTTTGTTTTTACTTTATAAAGATTCTATATATACATTCCTACTTATTGTATTTAACTGTATGGAGGCTCATGAATGGTGGCACCTGGTCCTTAGGGTTTACATTATATATATATGTTTATATAGTATTGACTTCCATATTTTAGAGATTATTGTAGTTTATTTTCTGTTTTATCTTATTTTTGTTGTTTTGGATGACCTATTGGGTTTGAGAGGGTAGGTGTAGTCACTCCTAATATCAAGGAATAACAAGTTGGTATGAGAGCCCTAGGTTCGTAGGTTCCACTGTTCACAAGCCAAGTTTAGTAGAGTCTTGTAGATCAGTACAAAAATGTATATTGCTTATCTTCGAGATGCTATAAAACTCTAGGATAAACATCATTTCATTCTTTTAGTTTTTATCTAGCATAGTTGTTATATGCATGCTGAGTCCTCGTGTGTTACCCTTGATAGATGGAGAGGACCAGAGCTTCATCATACAAGGTTGGTGAGACCCAAACTGTACCTGATCCACCTGTTAGGGGTAGAGGTACGGGCAGAGTGAGGGGCTGAGGTAGAGCCCGAGGTAGATCTCAAGGGGCAGCTCCATCTAGGGGTCGATTTAGGATAGCTTCACCTAAGACCCATATAGATAGAGCTAAGGAGTAGGTTCCTTATGAGTATGTTACATCTCCTTTGTTACAGGATACACTATTGAGAATTGTTGGGGTACTTGAGAGCACGGCACATAGGGAATGGTCGTTGCTGTAATGTCTGATGAGCAACAACGATTGTATGAGAGGTTTAGAAATATGGACCCGCCTTATATTTAAGGTGAGCTACCTGAGGATTCGTATAAGTTTTTTACTACTTGCCAAGAGATACTACAGAATACGAGATTGGTACAGACACATGGGGTGGATTATATAGTTTTACATCTTTAGGAGCCAGCCTGACAATGGTGGAATTCTTATGTTGATTCTAGACCGGCTGGGTCTCCTCCTATATCTTGGGAGCTTTTTTCTTAGGCTTTCATGGATAGATATATGTCCTAAAGTGTGCGAGATGGCATCATCGACCGTTTGATGAACTGAGACATGAGGGGATGCCCGTTGATGAGTATGTATCTTACTTTTATGAGTTATCCAGACATGCCTTAGCTATCTTGCCAGATGAGCAGGAGAAGATAGATAAGTTTATGAGGGGTTTGATTTCTCTTCTCTAACT
>JBDJHY010166756.1:0-12440 GCA_039654485.1 Withania somnifera | reverse complement strand
ATTGTTGGTATAATTACTCGTGACTCGAGACCAAAGTTGGGTTAGGAGAGGATATACCTTGTGATTAGGGCTTGGAAGCTATCCTATGGATTCCAGTTAATAGCCTTAGACTAGTCTAGCTGATTGATTGGTTCTATGTAGTGAGCATGAATTAAACGTTATCAAGGGTAATTTGATTATGATAGTGTAGTAACTAGACAATGATTTCATATATATGCTTATATCCTCCACAACTGCGCTTATGAGCAGTATGGAGCTATTGTCTCACTCCATTTGACATTAGTTTCTCACTATCACTGTGATCTATGGATATTGCCTATATGGTGACAATTGGGTTTTGCTAAGAGGTAGATTTGTGCCTATGTGGCTAGGATTGCTTTTCCACTGAGATATGATATACATGATAAGCCTAAGTTTTGGACGTTTGGCCCTAATGACTATGGAACGGATTACTTACGAGGATTTGTACGTGGGATTGGATCCCTCGATGGAACCTCCAACCTGGGTTGCCATACTTGGGGTATGTTGCATGCTTGGGGGAGGGGCATACTAGTTAGGTTACATAAGTATACTTGACAGCTTCCATGGGTCCACTCCTGACAAAGTCATGTATCGGGGAGGGTGCATATGGGCACTATTTAATTTTCAATGCCCCTTGGGATTACATGCTTATGCATTGATTTATACTCTTCTAGGGAGTTGGGGGAAGTACTTGTTGGGTTATTGGTTGCCTTAGTGTACCTACGAGTAGAATAAGGTGTTGGCTGGGTTTGTTTGCTGGTATATCTTGTTTGTTTCTATTTTGTCTCTGATAGGTACTATTCATGAGCTTTCTGTATTTGGTACTAGCTTAGTTTGTTGGTGATTTGATATTTACTTGTTGGCTTCCATGTGTTGGTTATGTTGGAGATCCAAGTAGATGTAACTTTTGGTTATGATCTTCTTATGACCCGAGTCTATGAGTTGCACTTTATTAGTTGCTTTCTTTTATACCTATTAGTCAATACTACATCCACTGACATTTGACCTTGTACTTCACTCACTAGCTATCATTGTAGTTACCTCCCTGTCGTACGTTATGTACATTGCCTTATTTATTTTTTATTATCCTTTACCTTGCCTACTCTTACTTTTTCCCAATCGTCCTATAATGCTTATTGGCTGCCCATATTTTTGGGTACTCATGCTACACTTCTGCATCTTTTCTTGATACAAGTGTTAGTACGAGTTATCAGGGTGGATGCGATCGTGCTATCTAGCTTGGTGTTCTTCAGAAGATATGGTGAACAGTCTACGTTCATGCTGGCTAGTCTTAGTTTTGCCTCTATAGCTATTCCACTTGTAGTCTGGATAGCTCTTTGTAGTTTTTTCCCTATTGTGGGTTGTATTATTTTACCTTTTTGTATATAGATGCTTTACAGCCACGATACAAAGTTTTTTTTTTGGGGGGGGGGATCAGGTTCAATAGTGTTTAATTGTGTTCTATTTCTATTCCTTCTCCTTACCTCCTTTCCTTTTTCTGTAGGGTACTTGGTACTACACCACCGACACTCGCTATAGTCCAGGATTAGGCTTGTCTACAGGTGAAATATAGACACCATCACAACTCGATTTTTGGGTCGTGATATTTTATGATAATAATAATAGTAACAACTTAATGGGTTTTCTACATGTTTTAGACGCAGTGGCATTCTACCGATCCCTAATAAGCAGCATACACAGATAACAAGATAACATGTAGGCCTCCAATATGGCCAGGGGTACATTGAAGAAACCAAGTGCAAAAATGTAAACACACTCATATGAAGTAACCAGTCTTTGGTACTCGTAAGCCCAGCATGTAGAATCTATGGAAGGCTAATCCTAGTTCTCGTATATCTCTACTCCATCCTATACCCTTCTTCCATGTTACCGAAGCCTAGAGGTAAGGTCCATGTAGGTATGTCCACTACGTACAATCTCTAATGTCATCATAATCTCACATCCCAAGTCACAGATCCTCAAGGGTTTCACAGTCTAGCATACAATGCCTCTTTCAGTGCTCAGTCCCATTCCACAATACATTCTACGGACTGTGAATTGTATTCCTTGATTGATACTGTTGAGTAGTGGAATGAATATAGAATCCCAAAAATAAAAACTTAATAGGTTTTCTACATGTTTTAGACTCAGTGGCATTCTAAGCACCTGGTACTAACTTTTCTACTTACTTTAGACCAGGTCTAACACTATGGCACGAGGCACTATCATTTACTAATATTTCTAGAACATGAGTTTGACTTCACTTTGGTAGTGAGTGGAACCCTTTTTACACTACTTCTTGCCTATTAATTTGGGACCTCGTTCCTTGAGATACTGAGACTTATAGTATGGTAATATTGTAATACTGATGTATTGGATGTTGGGATGTGAGCCTTCTTGAGGCTCCGTAATAACGACATATAAGGATTTCTATGATATTAGTCATCCTATGTGCGGTTGGCATACCACCAAGGACTTTTCCCCTTTCGTCGATGGATACACTGTAGGAGGGGTCTGCAGTGAAGTAGAGGGATTCAGGGATATCCCTTCCATGGGCCCCTCCTGCTAGTACTTTGGGTTCCATAGGAGGAGTGTAAACAAGAACTAAGCTTCATTGTGTCCGCATTTACTTTATTGTAATTGTTTTTAGTAGTACTATCTGGTCGTATGGGATGACAGATGGGTAAGCATGACTTCTGTGTACTCTTCCATTCTTATGGGGACTTGGAAGGGGTTTACTTGCCTTTACTTCTTTAGACACTGCTAGTGCTAGCTGTAGACTCCTACTTACTAATCATTCATATCCTGTGGGCTTGTTTGTACATGTTTCTACTTTCTACTCTTCCCCTTCCATATCTTAAGGCTACTGGTATACCACCAGAATTCTCCTTAGTTTCTTTGATATCTATCTTGTCTTCTCTCAACGTAATTATTTTTTTATTGCTACAATGACCCTAGTCAAGTTCTTCTATTCTTAATCGAGTTCCTGCTTTATTATTAGCTAGCATCTCTATATACTATCAACTTTCTTGCATTTTTTTTTATAGTATTAGATTCTTATATTGTATTTGCCTCTATAACCTAATTTCTTCTATTTATTTTTTTTACTATGATTTCTAGCCTTCGAAGACTACTAGGTACTGGTTGGTTCAACAATTTATACTCATATTACATTTGTGTTCCCCTAGAGCAGATTCTAGTACTAGTAATTTCTGCTGACTTAGATGTTATTTGTGCCTCCTCGTCGCTATTGCTTTTGGAGTTAAAGGGTGAGCTTTAGATTCTTAAATGTGTCCTACATCTAGTTAGATTGTGTATTTTGTCTCTTTTTTACTTTCAGAGATAAGCTTTGCATTTATTAACTTGTACCTTTATACTCTGTACTATTAGCTCAGTATACACTGATACTAGGGGGAGGTTGTTGATTCTTCTATATTATATCAGTTCTCTTATCTCCTCTACTATTTCTTTACCTTTTTTATTGCACCTGTGTGCATTGTACTTGATATAGTAGCCCTCCTTTATGGCTTTGGTTACATGAGGTGGTTCTCCTACTGATGGGTTAGTAGGTGTCATCATGGTCTAAGAAATCGAGTTGTGACAACTCGATATCAGATCCTAGGTTTATATTGGTGTCAGCGTACAAATCCAATGTCCAGTAGAGTTTTGGGAATTGGTGTGGAGACGTTCGTAATCTATCTTCTGGAGGCTATGGTGTAATTTAAGAATTCAAATCTTTTTTTGGGTCTTATATCATGAGGGTATCCTAGAAAGTTCCCCAAAAATCTCATTTATTGTCTTTATTCTCCCGTGGATGACACGTACACAATCTACATAGGTTGGTTCTCTTACTGATGGGTTAGTAGGTGCCATCATGGTCTAAGAAATTAGGTCATGAAAAATTGGTATTAGATCCTAGGTTTTGATTGGTGAAGTGTACAAATCCAATATCTAGTAGTGTTTTGGGAATTGGTGTGGAGACATCTGTAACCTATCTTCGGGAGGCTATGGTTTCATATAAGAACTCGAATCTTTTTTTAGGTCTTATATCATGAGAGTATCCTAGAAAGTTTCCCAAAAATCTCATTTATTGTCTTTATTTTCTCGTATATGGAATGTACACCATCTACGCCAATAGACAACAATGAGCCCTTCGACCCAGCAGATTAGAAATTAGGACATGTCCATACTACAACACATATGGGGGTTACGATTCCGATCCAGACCTCAGATACTCTGGAAGTGCCTCTAGCACCTGCTCCAGCCCTAGCACCAGCTTCAGTGTCCATTGCATATTATGGTCTATCTTATGGTAGCTACTCAGTGTAATTGGAGGTCTTCCAATGGATGGGACATAGACGTCCACCCAAGAGGAAGGCTTGGGTGCTTCCATCTCATGGGCAACCAAGAAATATGGTTCCTCCTTCAGTTTAGTCAGCAACTCCTATTACATTTAGATGCTACTCATCCCATTTATTTCTTCTATGGTGGCACCGCAGACTTCTATGATAGATTCAGTGTAGAAGATCTTACAAGGCTTATCAGGTTAAATCCCCCCCATGGTTTACTAGAGTTCCAAGAGAGGTGCCAATAAGTTTTTGGTTGAGAGTGATGAGGGGTTGAGGAACATCAATATTACCATGCTATACCATGAAATTGACATGATATAAAAGGTAAGTGGCTGAGGGGTTATTACCAATATTACAATGACATTGACATGGCCGATCTGTTATTCCTAGAATAATGATGATCTTGATATTAAAATCAAAGCTATATGGCTAATGTGTGATTCCCGATATTACTGAGGTACATGAGACAGACTTGCCTTTTATTTCACCACATTACATTGCACACATATATATGGTTTGTTGTTGATTTTATATGTTGTTAGCCTGTCTATCATGTAGTTCCTCTTTTACTAATGCAAATATTATTGATGAATTCTAGTTTTCCGATTATTAAGATTATATAGTGAGACCAAGATGATTAGATTATTCATGTGCTCTTTGAATTGAGAGGAAAATTATACATCATGGAGTGGTTTGGTAAATATTAGTTGAAATTATTTAATTTGGACTTAATATTTGATGAAGGTAGTACCTTACTTTGTTGATTCATTTTGAGTTCGGAATCGGTTCTTAACTCATGGTCATGGTTACGTCATGGCACTTGTTATTTGCCTTTCATTGAAATTGTTGGTTATGATTTGATATGAAGCTAGTATTCTGGAGGATTGTGCTCTAGATGATCAGAGTATTTAGTGGTTTTTCATTATTTTGTTTTAGTGCCAATCCATGGATACTTCCAGAGTGCCCGTTGTTTATTTGCTACTCACTCCCTTTCTTTTCACATTTGTGTAGGTTCAAATTCCACAGCTGTGTCATCATCTTATTTTCAGTCATGTTCAAGGCTTTGAGATCTAAAAGTCGAGGTAGCAGATTGTCCTCTGTTCAGATTCCTGAGCTATTTTGTTTCACTTAATTGATCCCTTTTGAGGATTCCATACATTGAGACTATGTATTTCTTTCGGCTATGTACTTCCATTATTAGAGGCTTGTAAAATGTGACACCGATTTCTGGGTGTTTTTATAGGAACATTTTTACTTGTAACTTCTCTTATTTTCTTTGTTATATTACTTGCCACATTTAACCTTATAGTATTATACATGCTCACCTTTCTAGATGGGTTTAGGTAGGTTCCATCACTGTTGGGATTTTAGGTCGCGAAAACTTGGTATTAGGGCTCATGATTCAATAGTCTCTCGGATCGATAAAAAGACATATTTAATTATCTTCGAGAGGCTACTGAATCTATAAGAAGTGTTCCTTTTATTGTATCACTGTTTTCTTACATTATGTTCATCCATGTATTAAGATGAGATCTGTTTTATGGCAGATAGAGAGGACTAGATAAGCGAGGGACCTTGCTCCCATTGAGGATGCACCAGTTAGGGGTAAGAAATGGACCCGATTTAAGGGCCGCAGAGTTGCATCGACACTTGGTCAGGATAGGGTAGCCTCCTAGAAGTCATAGTTTCATAAGATTTAAGGATAGGAACTATAAGATATTGTTGGTACACCATTACTTCTGGAGACTTTTCTAAGGTTATTGGGAGTATTGGAGACTATGGCTCATGGCAGGTTAGAAGATGGTACACCCATAGAATTTCAGGATAGTAAAGGGGCACAGACCCCAGAGCAGCAAGCATCAGGAGGTCGCTATCATTCATGGTCAGGTAGGATAGCCACTTGTGGTTCATAGAGATGATAGTTTGAAGATACCAAAAATTGGAGCCCTATGTCCAATGAAGAGCAGCGTCGTTACTGAGGTTTGGGAAGATGGACCCTCAGTCATTCCAAGGTTGTAATGTAGATGAGGCTGTGGAGTTATTAGCCACCTGTCAGGAGCTACTTGGGAGTGCGGGCACTGGAAAACTCACACAATTTTTTATACACATCTCTTCAGTTGCATGGTTGTCACGACCCAAAACATCAAGTCATCATGGCATCTAAAACCCTCCTATAAACAAGCCTACCCCTACATCTTGGAGCTACGCTCAATGGGTTAAAAACTCTCAAAACCTCCAATATAGCAAACAAAGGCATAAAAAATACATAAAGAATGGAAGCCAAAAGGAAATCATCTATAATCCAAATCCCAAAACCTAGAGTCAGTGGCATATAGAGCTAGTATTCAAAATAACTAGTAGATACAAGGTACAAAGTAATTCCTACAAAAGATAATACAATAGAGGACATATTGTAGATCAAATAAAACAAACCTAAATTAAGGAAACCACAGTTGGCTCAGATAACAAATGTCACTGTAATCTCTGCAATTGGCTAAATATACTCCGTACAATCACGAGGTCTACGATAACCCCTGCCGGTATCTGCACCATAGAAAAAGGTACATAAGTGCAGCATGAGTACCAAATAAGGTCAAACAATAGAGAAATAGTATGACTAATGGATAACCAGAAAGGTACGAGGCCGAACATGGAAGTATATGTTTACAAGAACTAAAGATGATAAAAACAACCCCTAGTGGTGAGTATCCGAAAGCCCAAAAATGAAGTAAGGGAACATACCTGTGCTCCAGCTCAGCCAAACCCCAATAGTCATAAGGCCATATACGCATGTACCATGAGTAAAGAACTACTAGAAGAATACAGCTAAATATGGAACAGAAAGTAAACACACAAAACCTACCTAGAGCCCCATCCAACTGGTAAGCATAAAAAGCATAGAAAAACCCACCGTGACTCCCCTATTAAGCCCGATAGGCACACACCATACTAAGGAAAATACATAAGGGAGCAGGAAATTAAAGTGGAGAAGCATCATCAGTACCAACAACTAGGGCCTCGCCCTATCAATGCCAACAACCAGTGTCTTACCCCCTATCAGTGCTAATAACCCAGGTCCTCGCCCCCAAAATACCAACCTTGGGCACACACCCCCTGTCAGTGCTGGTAACCAGGGCCTCGCCCTTATAATACTGAAACCCGAGGCCTCTCCCCCTATCAGTTCAAATAACTAGGGCGTCGAGCCCCATACAGTGCCAATAACTAGCCAATCAATAGTATACAGGAATATCAACAAAAAATAACAACAATAATACAAACGATAATGGAAAAAGAAAGTAACGGAGTCTAGGATCGGCAAAAGGCCACAAGCGAAGAAGTCATCTCATCGTATCATCGCACAATAACTAAAAAAGCTCCCAAGGCCTGTGTCCTCTACACGGTGGGCCAGGAACCGAGCATACAACACGGCACCCTCTAAGCCCTCACACGGGACCCCAAAATCCAATAGGATAACAGTGATAATACAACGATCAACCTAACCAACCAGCCCACACTACTAGCCATATCACAAGCACTAGTAATAACCCAGTCTACAATGCACATAAAAAAACCTACCTACCTGAATGATGGTGAAAATCTCAGAAGTGTGTGCACTATGAACCCGAAGCTGATATCACCTAAAACTATGCAAATTATGAATCCAAGAACCAAAATATGAAGAAAAAGACCCATATTTTAATTAGAAATCTAGGTTGAAAAATAGGCCCACAACCCAGAAAATTAAACTAAGTGAACTAGAACGAAGCCCTTAGATCAGGTGACTCATGGTCCAAATTTGAGCTTAAGGAGGTAACATATCAAAGGACCAAACAAGGTTCACAGTAATGAAATAAAACATTTTGCATAACTTAAAGAATAGTGGAAGTAACCAGAAATACCTGAAAAACCAAGTGCCGCAAACTCCCACGATCACACATGCAACACCCCGCAACTCCTCTAGGTTTAAAACAGCCAATACAAGCTCCAAAAACCTAGACCCAACCAAAGAAATGAAAAGGAGAAGGCTGGAAAATAAAGGGGAAATCCCCTATTTATAGGTTACAGGATCACTGGGGCACCATTCTAGCCCCTGCGGCAACCCCGAGGGGCCTAAAACGAGTATCCCGACTCCAATTCTAGCAAACCAAGAGTGTATTTTGGGTGAAAAACACCCTACAAACTCAACAAAATCGACGAAACGACAAACTGAGGCCGTTTAAGCGAAAAGGACCCCAAACTCAAAAGGATAAAAAAGAGATGAACTAGGGACTTTCTACAAACCTCTAAAAATGAGCCTGGACACCCGAGAAGCTAAAAAAGACTCCATTAGCCCAAAATGGACATTCCAGAGTTAATAGAATCATTGGAATCCCAATCTGATGCTTTGATCATCAAAAGACCACCCAGGCTCCAAAATGAAATTTGGTTGGGCTGAATTTCCACAAAGCAACCCCAACTCAAAATGAAAAGAGGACATGAACTTACGGTCCACCTAGACCTGAGTTGGCATTCCAGAGTTGATGTAATCATAATAATTCAGTTTCAAGCGCATTTACTATAATTTTGATCTCGAGTTTCGCTGTTTTGAAACTGAAATTTCAAAATAGGGAAATTGAGATAACGAGCAAATAATTCACCAAGGCACCGAGATACTAGTCCCAGAAAGTCATAAACGACTCGGGGAAGCTACCAAATAGCTCTACGCACAGGAAAATACAAAAGGCAAGTAAATGACTGAATGTCTCATTACAACATCCACCACTAAAAAAGACTTCCATCCTCGAAAGTAAAGAAGGGAGTAGTACATGAAGGCTAAAAAAATATGGATATTGGGCTCGTATATCACACTTAGTCTTCCAGGTAGCCTCGTCGATTGGTCAATGTGCCCAATGAACCTTCACTATCGGAATCTCCTTGAACCTATGATGTGTTATATCTCTGTCTATAATAGCCTCAGGCTCTATAATATAGGTCTGGGTATATCGACCTGCACACCCTCTCTGCGAAGGACATGGGACGAGTCCGATACATAGCGAAGAAGCATCAATACATAGAAAATTGGGTGAGCTAAAGCCAGCTTAGGTGGCAAGGAAAGTCTATAGTTAACCTCTCCAACTCTCTACAAGATCTCTTACGACTCAATGTACTGGGGGCTAAGCTAGACCCGCCAACCAAACCTCATAATGCCCTTCATGGGTGAAACTCTAAGAATGACCAAGTCGCCAATACTGAAATCAAGGGGCCGAAGCCTATGATTTGTGCAAGACTTCTGCCTACTTTGGGCTGCCTGGAGCCTACCATGAATAAGTCTGACCCAGTCTATAGTGCAAAGCCAATCAAAACTCTGGAGTCGACTGTCACCACCACTTAACCAACCAATAGGCGATCTGCAACGCCTAGCATACAAAGAGTCAAATGGTGCTATCTGGATACCGGAGTGGTAGCTGTTTTTATATGAAAACTCTACCAAGGCCAAATGCCTGTCCCAACTACCTTCAAAATAAAAAATACAGGCACAAAACATATCCTAAAGTACCTGAATATTCCTCTCAAACTTTCCATCTGTTTGTGGGTGAAACGTCATACTCAAATCAACCGCTGTACCCAAGTCCCTCTAAATTGATATCCATAACCACAAGGTGAAATAGGTGTCCTGATCGGATATTACAAATACCGGTACCCCATGAAGTCTAACTACGTTATGGACATATAACTCAACCAACCTCTCTACACCCCAAGTCGAACGAGTTGGTAGGAAGTGAGATGACTTGGTTAAATAGTTCATGATGACCCATATGCAATCAATCCCTCTGGAAGTATGAGGAAGGCTTATGATAAAGTCCATACAAATCCACTCCCATTTTTGCACAGGGATAGGGAGCCTATGCACCTTACCACCCGACCTTTGGTGTTTGAACTTTACCTGCTGATAGGTCAAACACCGAGACAAAATAGACATAATTGACCTCCCCATACCTCGCCACCAGTAGTGTTGCCTCAGATCACGGTACATCCTTACAATCCTTGGGTGCATAGAGTATTTTGCAAAGTCTCCCTTACACAACAAAGTCTGAATCAGATCACCAACCCTTTAAAAGCAAGGCAGCCATGGACCCATAACACACCATTAGAGTCTACTCTAGACCAATCAAAATCACTTGATAGGACCTTCTCCCTCAATTGTACTAAACATGGGTCCTCATACTAGCACTGTCGAATATGGTAAATCAAAGATGATCTAGGCTCAATATGCGTAATAACTCACCTCGGTGATGAAAGATACAACCTCACCATTATGATGGCTAAGAACTTATCCTGAGCTAGCGACCTCTTAGAAACAGGAACTGCAACTAAGCTACCCAAGCTTACCATTTTTCAGCTCAAGTCATCAACAACCACGTTAGCCTTGCCCGGATGGTAGAGAATAGTCAAGTCATAGTCCTTCAAGAGCTCAACCCACCTCTACTACATCAAGTTAAGCTTCTTCTGACTCTGAATGTACTGCAAGCTGCAGTGATTAGAAAATACCTCTTAGTGGACCCTAACAAATAGTTCCTCCAGTCTTAAATGCGGAAACTACCATCGCCAACTCCAAATCATGGGTGGGGTAGTTGTTCTTGTGATCCTTCAGTTGCCTTAATGCATATGCTATAACATGGCCCTGCTGCATCAAATCACAACCCAGAAATATATCCGAAGCATCACAATACACTGTAAACGGCTGGCCCTAAACTGGTAGATAAGAATTGGAGCAGTAGTTAACAACTCCTTCAGTATCAGAAAGTTGGCCTCACACTGGAAAGGCACATCCTTCCGTGTCATTCTGGTCAAGGAGGATGCAATGGAAGAGAAACCCTTACCAAAATGATAATAATACCTTGCTAACCCTATGAACCTATGAATCCTAGTGACGAATATGGGTCAAGGACAATCACAAGCTACTGCAACCTTAGTTGGATCAACACTGACACCGGTACCGATACAACAAGTCCCAGAAAGGAGACAGAATATAACAAGAACTCACACTTTGAGAACCCAGTGTAGAGTCGCTCAGTCCTCAAAGTCTGCAACACAACCCTTAGGTGGCCCTCATGCTCAGATTGACTTTGTGAGTAAACTAGTATTTTATCAATAAAAATAATCATAAATGAATATAGATAAGGCAGAATACCCGAGTCATCAGATCCATGAAAGTTGCGGGAGCATTAGTCAGCCAAAATTATATCACTAAAAACTCTTAGTGACATACCTCATCCAAAAAGATGTCTTCGGGATATTCTCGACCCAAACCCTCGATTGGTGGTAGCCAGACCTCGAATCATCTTAGAGAACATCGTGACTCCTTGAAGTAGATCAAACAAATCATCAATACGGGGAAAAGGATAGTTATTCTTAACAATCACCTTTCAAATGCCTATAATCAATATCATCCACAGGGATCCATCTTTTTTTAACAAACTACACAGAGGTACCCCACGACTATACACTAGGGAGGATAAAGCCCTTGTCAAGAAAGTCCTGCAGCTGAACACTCAAATCACGATGATTAGCCGATGCCATACTATATAAAGGAATAGAAATGGGCCTTGTGCTCATCTCAACCTTGATAGAAAAATCTATATCTAGCTCAGGTGGAAGGCCAGACAAATTAGTAGGGAAGACATAAACAAACTCACTAACAACTGGCACAATCTCAAGGGAAAGGGGCTCATCACTGACATCTCTAACATGGGACAAAGAAGCATAACAACCCCGAGCAACAAGTCTACGGGCTTGACATTAAGAATTGACCCAAACTAAAGAATGGCTGATGGGACCACGCCACATTACACATGGGGTACATCAGATATAGATAAGGTCATGGTCTTGGCATAACAATCGAGGACCATACGAAAGGAGGACAACCAGTCCATGCCCAGAATATCATCAAAATCTAACATAGCCAGCTCAATCAAGTCAGTACACGTGTCGTGACCCTAAATAGTCACCAGACATGACCTATAAACCTAATCTACCACTTGGGCTACACCCACTAGGGTAGATACACTCAAGGGTACAAGAAGCCACTCA
>JBDJHY010166747.1:0-12440 GCA_039654485.1 Withania somnifera | reverse complement strand
TGTAAGTCTTCAAGCTTCCGGAAGAGCGTCTCATTTTCCTCCCTAAGCTTCTTCTTCTCTTTGATGGATTGCTTCAGCTTCTCCACCAAGCCTTGAAACTTGGTATTCCTGGATAGACAACATCCGAAGTACTGGATAAACTTATTTTTATTGAGGAGATCCTTGTTCTTCTTTTGAAGGATCCTACAAAAGCTCTGGAGCAAGGTCCTGATAATAGCATTCTCCCTCTCTACTTGCTCAAGTGTATAAGGAATGATTTGTTGAGAATTAAAAGTAAAGTCGTTAAGCATAGCAGAGGTAAGAGGAAGTCGAAGAAAATTAAGAAAATAGTTGCATTTCATTGATAAGGGCCAAGCAGGCCGTAATGATTACAAAAAGAGAAAATAAATAAAAGATTACAAAGATATCTATCTACTACCCCCGACCTGATCAATGGTCGAGGTAGGCTCTAGCTCAGCAGGGGGCTCAAAGATTGGGGCATGGCCGAGATCTTCGACAAGGGAGCTCGTAGGGGATTTATTGATGGCCGACAGGTCTTCGATGCAAGGCCTATCCCCAAAAGCTAAAAAATCCTAGATATCGGGGTCCGCATCCTCAGCTTCTCCATTGATAAAGGAGTGAGGTGCTAAGCTACATATTTGATTAGCGGGAACTCAGGCCGTTGCGGCACGACCTTTATGTAGTCCTTATCTATACGAGCCTCATCTTTGGCATTGTAGCTAAACCTTTCATCTCGAAGGGGGAGGTCTAGGAACTCCACAACCACCTCATCCAACACCGCTGCCCGATTGGCTTTGAGGAGGGTCTGGCTCATAGAGGAGACGTAGTCCGAGAAGGTATTGGTCAAAGTGACCTTCTCGAATAATACTTTGGCAAATTCACTTTGCCGGTCAATGAAGTTAGCTTTCAGTCACTGCACCTCGACTTTGGTCGCCCTTTGTTCCCCCTCGGTGACCCTCTTCTTCTCCTCCGAGGCTTCTAGTTTAGCCTCAACCTCCTTTCTTCGAGCTCGTTCTCGCCTGAGCTCCTCCTTAAATCGATCCTCCTTTTGGGATAAAATGGAAGCCGCTTTTGTAAAAATCTGTAAAATAGGAAAAAAATTAGTACTGAGAAAAGACATAGGTAAAGGCATAATTGATATGTATACTTACGTTTCCAGGGATGGCCAATAAGATGTCCTTGGCGAGGACCAGCTCGACAGTTTTTTCCTGTCGGGGTGCTGACGCCTAAGCTGAGCTGCCATCTCTCTTCTTACCCGCCTCTAGGGCAGTCTCTTTTTCAGGTACCCCCGTTATGAAGAGGGGGGCTAGAAGTGGTCACCTCTTCGGCCAACCAACAGAGAAGTTAGGTGGTCTGGGCTTCTTGCCGAACTTGATCTGGACCACTATAATAAAGTACAGAAAGTTAGAAGCATAACTTTAATAAGAAAGGCAAGTAATTATCCATCTCGGATACACATATTTCTGACTTAGCAGCTTCCTCTAGTTACTTCAGCGGCCTCGTCAAAGTGCACCATCTCGGTGACCTCGTCAGCTGGATTAAAGGCGCTGATTTTGGCCTTTAACAAATTCACATCGTTGAAACTGTAACGATGTGGTTTTATTCGGTCAACTAGGTCGAGGTCAGAGGCATTTACACCTATGATAGCATCAGTCCTAATTTTAAGTACTAGTCTGAGGGAAAATAGAAGTCATTTATTTTGAAAAAAAATATTATCCTTCCATTCAGTATTTTTGGAAGGGTTTAAAATCCTAAAATTACGACTGGGGGAGAAAAAATACCACCCCTTATAGGGTCCTGAACTTTTTATTGAGAAAAAGTTCCTAAAGAGATCTACTGAAGGTTTTACTCTTATTTTTTAGCAGGCAATTTGGAACCCTACAATAGTTAATTTATAAGCTACAAACAGACTAGTTAACAAAGAAAAATGTAACCCCACTACAATGTGTTCATAATACATGGAGCAATACCCTAAGGGGGATAGACAAACCGTATCACAAGGGCGGGGAATGGTGAATTCAAAGTTGGAAGGGAAATGGCATTCCCTTAAAAAAGGCAATAAAAGGCCCACAAATAGATTAATTGAAACCTTTTGGACTAACAAATCATGACCGTCAAAAACATGTTGAGGCATAGCCAAGACCTGAAGGTCAGGGTCATCGCTGCCTACACAATAAATCTCTGCCTCATACATATCAAAAGAAGGAGAAGGGTAAGTGGAAGACATACTTTCTGATTTTTGATAACTAAGAAGAGGGACAACGAAGAAAAGTTATTGAAGAAATGGAGGCAAAAAGAGTGCGAAGAATAGACATTGTAAGGGAAAACTAGAATGAAGGAAAAGGATCAGTATAGGAAGATATAACTTAAATTTATAATTCCAAGGTGCCCAATTATGACAAATAAGTGAAGTAAAGAGATAATTAATGAGGAAAATATGAAGCCGCAGTACAGTGAATGTCGGGTATTTCTAGGTACAAAAGTACCAGAAATGACGTGTTCAGCAAGAGATTATGATACGTGTAAAGCAAGAGCGAGAATGAATTAAAACGACAGAAATGAAAAGGCAGGAGAACTCGACGAGGTGAAATCCCGGCCATTTCGTTTCACAAAGGTTATCCGGAATAATAAATTGACTTCAGATCCTTCGTACCAAACACGTCCTGAGCTTACGAGGCCAAAAGCAAAAGATACCAACTCAATAAGTACTGGTCATATCGACCTCGGACAATAACACTTTGGCAAACCTGAAGCCAGGGAAAAAACGTCCATCTCGGGCGCAAGGTTTCAACAAAAAGAATCAGGTAATGATTTACCACTTTGGTTCTGTCACCTCATATAAAACAGGCTAAAGTAACATTTAGCAGGTACACAGTTCACCTTAGTACGGGTTACCTCAGCACAATACAGATTATAAGAGTAGACTCATAAAGCCCCCGAAAGTCAGATCATCAACCTCAGCTAAAACATCATGGCTCCACGAATCATCTCGGTAAATAACCTTGAAAAGACTCAGTTTACCCTTACTCTACGGATTCAGTCGAATGGCGTGAACACACATCTCGACTCCCAGGGGGACTAGTGTAATAACGGTAGTAATTACTATTAATACCACAATTAAACAATTACTATTAATACCGTAGAATAACGGTATAGTAATTACTATTAATGCGGCAACAACCATTGCTGAGGTTACTCCCTATTTACGGCACCCACTAATGGGACAACAAGAATTACAAGAAAAGTGGCAATAACCACTGCGGAGGTTACTCTCTATTTACAGCACCCACTAATATGGCTATTACAAGAGACATGTATAAAAGTCAGAAATCAAGAAGGCAAAGATATGCTCACTATACTATTTACAAAGAATATTCATATACTCTTCCAAAGCTCTCTACTAACTTAAGTATCGGAGAATTACCCCGGGGACCACCCTGGGCTCTGTTTTACAGGTGCTTATTCAAGATTCATTGCAACTGTTTTTTATTTTTAGATAAATTTGTTAATAGGGTTGTTGGTGATCTTTTGAAATTTATCAGTTGTCATTTAAGAATAGTAACCAGAATATAACTCCAACCTTCCAACTAGGGGTGTTCAAAAGAAAATTGATAAATCGAATCAAATTGAAAAAAATATTTAATTGATAATTTGATTTAGTATTAAAAACAAAATTGATTACAAATAAATTTAGTTTGATTTAAACTAAAAGAAAAGTCTCTGAAATCAAATTAAAACAACGTTGTATTTGTAATTTTTTTAAAAAAAATATTTTATATTTTAAAATATTTATTATAATATAATGTATAAGTCTTTCCTCTTCCTTACGATAACACTGTCAAGTGATGCAACATCTTTTATCTTCGTTTAAAATTAGCAATAAGAACCGAGTTCTTGTTGCCACATGTAAGGATCGTAGCACCAAATGTTAACTCACTATAAAAGCATTATTTAGTTTTTAGAAAGAAACTTTGGAGGTCGATTGGTTAAGTGTATAAGAAAATATAATATATGTATTAAGTTTGTATAGTATTTAATTTTTGTTTGGTATATTTTTTTAACTTGTATAAAATAAATATAAGCATTAGTTGTATATTTTTTTGGTATTTTGCTATGCATAAGTAATATATGAAAAATGATGATATTAGTAATGTAATTTTTTCTAATGCATGAAATAATATTGATAAAAATACAATTGTTCTTTAAAAAAAAATTTATTATATTTAAAGAGGGTATTTTTATAAATAATTATTTATTAAAAACTATCTAATATATATTTTATTTTAATACACCAAATCAAACATTATATAAAAAATAATATCAATAATTTCTAATGCATGAAATAATATTGATAAACATACAATTGTTCTTTAAAATTTTTTTTATTATATTTAAAGAGGGTATTTTTATAAATAAATATTTATTAAAAACTATATAATATATATTTTATTTTAATACACCAAATCAAACATTATATAAAAAAATAATATCAATAAAACTAATACAAATATAATTAATATAGAAATTATTAATACAATATATTTTACATTATACAATCTACATGTCTATCAGACGACCCCGTAGGAGCAAAGGTACAACTGATTTATGGTATAAATTTGTCCTAACTTGGAATGAACTTGGTCCACGCGGATTTGCATAAGCAAAGGAAATGGCAATTCCTACTCTCCTCATATTAACCTCTGGCTTTAGTTTGATTATAAATTTTAAAATTTAAATTTTAACATGAAAATTTAAATTTTAAAATTTAAAGTGGTTTGGATATGTATTTTATTTAAAAAAAAAATTATAAGTGAAATTTTTAAAAATTTAAATATTGATAAGAATTTAAAATATTTTTAAATTATATTTTTAAAATTTGGTATAAAATTTATGGCCAAACACTATATGAGCGTTATGTAATGTATGAGAATATATTTTGGTATGTAAAGCTATGCCCAAAATGTGCCGTGGCTTATTTTAATTAATTAAAAGAGATGATTAAAATTGGGTGATATTATCATCATCATGATTATTATATTTTTAACTTATTCTTATCATCATTTAATAATTATAACGTGAATTGAGCTTATAATAAAAGACAAGAATTTATGTAATCAATTTAATTTATTTGAAATTGAGATAGAGTTGTTGCATTTTCACTAAATCAAAATGAAAAATCAAAAAAGAAAACAAAATGGTTCATCATACTGAATTGGTGTAGCAGGTGATATTCTATAAGGGATGTCAAGAATTAATTTTTCCTGTTTGCCTCTTTTAATTTGAGCTCGTCGCATCAGGTTCATTTAATATAAATTGCATTTTTTATGGGTTTATAAACTATTACAGTTGAATAAATCATCCAATGCACAATCAACGAATATGAATTATAAATTTCCCCGGAAACTAAAAATACATACAAAGAGAGAAGGTTTATAGTTACGTCAGTGTGTGAAATAAGTTGAATTCCTTGATATAAAAATGTGAAAGTTGCATCTCAATTTTGCAATCTTTTGTAGAAAAGTGCAATTTCTAAAGGAATTTTATATCCAACTGATTAGCTGTAAATCATTGTTATGACCTAAGAGTGCATATTAAAGTCAACACTAATTCTTACATCAAACCTTTTTTTTACTCCCTCTAGTGTTCATCATTTCATATCCTTAATTCAAGTTTGATTAAATTCAAATTTAATATACTGTAGGCCCCCATCTTTTATAGGAGGGTTAGAAAAGATGGGTTTTTAATAAAATAAAAATTCATTCAAACTCAAAAATTTTAACTAAAAATAAGTGGATTTCAAACTATTCCACCACAATTTATATGATATCAATATCCATAGTGACTATAAGACTACCCACCACCGTTGCAATCACTATCTGAACTACAAATTAGTTTGAAAATAAGCAGATTATGAATCTATTTTCGTGCCAAAAAGAAAAAAGTGACTTAGTTGTTGGTTCCCAATTGGAACAAACTATAAAGGTTATGTTCACCCATTTTTTCCTAAAGTATTTTTATTTGGACCACTCATGCAATCCATTTCATATACTGACAACAAGCAAGCCAAGATTTTTGGTCAAAAGAGGAACAAAAGGTTTTTTTGTTTAGGAGACGGTGTGTGAATTAAGTTGAATTGAATGTGAATGCATCTTTTAAAGAAATTTTCCTTCCAACTGATTATGACATAAGAGTGGGATATTAAAGTCAATATTTCTTAGCTGTCACTTTGGAGACATTCTAATAATGGTCATCAAAATAGAATTTTCTGTTGAAAAAAAGGATCAAAATAAAATTTTCCAATCAAAAGTAGCATATTTATATAATATAACATTTTATGAGTGAAATTTTAAAAAAATAAAGTATATAAGGGGTAAAAATTTACCCCTTATCGTAGCATCTCCATGCCCTCTCTGCTTATTGGGGCTTAACTTGCAAGGACTAGGAAAAAGTGGAACACTTTGAAATGACAGTATTTATCAAAGGGATTTTTATCTTCTTCTTTATTAGTAAAAGTTTGGAATATTATGGTTATTAAACCCAAAAAAAGTATTGAATAAGTTCATTAGTGAAACATAATTAGCTAAAGAAAAAGGATCCAAATATAGCTCAAGATTATGGAAAATGGGATATTGTTGATGTTTCGTTTCTATTATTGATGGTGACATTGGAATAAGTGACATGATTTTGCCTTAATAAACAACAACTAAAGAGCAAATTTAGATCATTCACAGACAAATTCAATTATTTTTATTTTTCTCTTAAACTTTGTGAATGCTCTAACTTTGCCCTTTTGTTAATGTCGTTAGTCCCTAAAGATAAAATCAAATCACTTTGATAATAGCAATGGAAACGAGGCATTTTTATAGCTTAAAGACAATTTTGATACTCTATTGATTCTTTTCACATTTTTTATTTAGGTACATTTAAAAAGAATATTAATTAAAATGTAATTTAATTTGATTTTTTTTATTTATTGTTTTTTTAATTTTAAAATAATTATCACATTTTGCTTATCGAAAATCAATTTGATTAACTTTTAAAGTTGAATTATATTAGATTAAGTTAATATTTTTAAATTAAAATTTTAATATTTAAAAACTATACAAAAAAGTAAAGTACTAGTATAAGTTACAATTTTCTCAAATCAATATGATTAAAATATGCATCTTGAAATATTAGGGACCGTTTAGCTTTGATTATAAGTTGGTCAAATCAACTTTTAAGTAGTTTTCAAACCTCAAAAGTGTTTAGATATTTTTAAAATGACTTAAAAAATTAAAATTAACTTATAAAAAGTTAGAAGTAGATTACCCCTACTTCTCATTTTTTAACTTAAAAATGATTGAAATTTGACTTTCTAAAAATACTTTTTATAAGCTACCTTTAAAAGCAAAGCCAAATGGAGCCTTACTCAAAGTTCATATTATTTGACCCTCAAAAGAAAATCGTGACAAATAAATAAGAATGAAGGGAATACTCATCTCTAATTGATAAATTTCTCTTTTGCATCATATTAATATCTTTTCACAATTATTATTAATAGCAAAATAGAAAGAACATAATCAATTATACCTTGATTTTGTAAAATGAAAAATATTTTGAACTTTCCTTTTAATTCACTGAACAAACAGAGGAAAAATAAATGAGATGAACATTAAGTGACATGCTATTTTAATTAATAGTGGAGCTACATAAAATAAGTTGAATTGTATATAAAAGTTAAACTTTTTTTTTAATCTATATACATATTAAATTTTAAATATTTTTTATGAAATTTTTAACTTTGCCAATGGATAATTAATCCAAAGGAAAATACAAGAATTTTATACTTTAGGCTTTCTTTCTCTTTAATACAAATAAGTTCTTATTAAATTTCATCTTTATATTACATGCTATGATCAAAACATTATTGTTTCTTTTCTTCACACATTATTAACAGTGTATTCTAGTGCACATAAGAACTAGGAAGCACCAGTTGGTGAAAGTAATTACATGAAAGTCAATTACTTTGCCTCAAGATGTCCTTCGAATCCACAATCCTATAATTTATTTCTCTTCATCTGTTCCAGTAGATCTCACTCCTTTTTTGGTTTTAAAATAAAAAACAATTTCTTAGTTTTATTAATTAAAGGTAAATTCTAAATTTGAAAAAATGAGGGTCACACCATAAGACAGATACACATTAGTTATAGGGTAAAATGCATAATACTCTAAATATTCATACTATATTTATTTTCTCTTTCACTATTTTTATAAAATTAAAAGGATACCACTTTTCCTTTTTAATATCATTACTTTTCCTAATACATCTCAAAATTTCAACGGCTTTTCCTCTTCCTTCTCTCATCCTCTCACTTAGTTCATTACTATCATAAACTTTAATTTTTCACGCGACTTCAATAAATGTATTTATAATTTTGTGTTTTTGGGATTAAATTGATTTACAATTTTAAAATCCTTTAATTTTGATTTTGAATAATTGCTGCATAATTTTATTTGGAGGAGGATTCTGCCTCTTTGTTGGGTTGAACGATTTGATCCCTTTTGTTTTGTTTTGGGTCACGCATATTTATTGGAATTTTTTCGTATTTAGGTGTTATATTTTCGAAGACGCATTGTTGGCCGGTGATGGTGGAGAAAATGATGGGGGCTAATGTAAATTCAACTGGTCTGTGTACTATCGGGTGGTGTGCTTGGTACATTAATTTATGCATGATACAAGATACATGAATGTTTCATATATAGATTTATGTTTCAGGCATCCATTTATCTTATTGGTAGCATCCACACCTCACGTGTGTGCAAACTTATGTATCAAGCATTCATGTATCTTTGTTATAACTAGTAGCATCCAAGTTGCACATGTGTCTAAACTTATGTATCAAGCATCTATGTATTTTTGTTTACAACTGGTAGCATTCACGTCCCATGTGTATGCAAATTTATGTATCAACCATTCATGTATCTCGGTCTTTCGATGGGTTCCACATAGTTAATATTTCAGTGTTGGATATAAATTTTTGTTTCTCCTTTTTTTGCTTCTTTATTTTCTTCTAAAAATGCATCTATACGCATATACATGAAACTAATACTAGATTCATATAAATACAGATATCTATCTTTTATACGGCTTTATTTTTTCAATTATTGTGCTTGATACATAAATAAATATAAATAATACATATTGAATTTCTCCTACTTTATCTTGTTCTAAACATGTATCTTTACACAGATACAATAAATTAGTATGACATACATTAATTTATATAGTATGGAATACATATAAATTAGCATTTTTTTTGTTAATTAAGTTGATATGATATTTAAGAAAGTAACAATGACTTAAAATATTATGGTATTAAACTTAAATGACGTATAATATAACAAAGAATTATTTTTCTTGGAAAAAATTAAAATAAAGAATTATTGAAAAAGAAAAATAAATCCTACTAATTGGCAATTACGGTGCCAAACCATAATCCAGCTAAAAAATGGCCCAGAATCAGCCGAGACCAAGAAATGACCAGTCTGTTCCAACATACTTGGGCTGAGCCTGTACAATCCAATTGACCTGGACCAGAAAACACTTTTGTCAAACTCCCAATTCTAGCCATTGCCGATGGGTGACCCTTTTTTTAAAAGACACTATTATTAAGGTCAATTAGATTATGCAACACTAGTTTTTAAAATATCAACTTGTAATATTTTTTTAACATCAAGATACTTGTTAAAACATACTGTTATATGTAGCATCGGGATATTCTTGTAAAGTAAAAATAAATGCAGTCGCTTGGTATATGTTAACGTGCGGAATACATCTTATAAAGTAGATTGGATACATTTAGTCACGGGATACAAGCAGTCGATTGATACATGTTGACGTGCGGGATACATCTGGTAAAATAATAATAAAAGTGTTATATTTTAAGTTTTTAAAAAAATAATGTATTTTATATAATTAACACACCTAAAAACTATATAAAACCCCCTTAAGACGCATTTTCTTTCTCGCACTAAACTTTCAATTTTTTCCAATCTGAGGTTCTCAGCTGATGTTAGTTACTCCATTGATTTTACCTTTTAAGCAAGTCATTGATGCATCGTGTAATCGTATTGAATATTTATATAAAATTAGTAAATACATGACTTATGTTTATTTTTGTGATTCGTGATTAAAAAATTAAAAGACATTTAATTATTATATTTAATATATGATGTTCAATTTTGGTTTATTTTGAAGATATGACAATTATGTATACATTGTAAGTATTACTTCAAATATCTTTACCCCCTATCCTCGGCTGCTGCACTCTTATTGAGATTGTTCTTCTAGAAAGTGTTTATTATTCTTAATCCTTAAGCAAGTGTTTCCCAAAATAAAATAAGTAAACTCTAATGAGCATGAATTAGGTCTTGTAACAAATTTTAAATCATTTTATTTATTTATTTATTTTCAATACTAAATAAAAAATTTCACGTTTATATTTTCTTGCAAAAAACTCCTACTAGTTATTTTGAGAAAAGCATTTTTAAATAAACGTCATTAATAGCAGGAGCAGTGAGCTAAGCCAACTGTCACTAGATTTATATGACTTGGCCAATAAGTAATTGAAATTTATACTATAAGTCCCTGAGCTCACTAAATTGCTATTTATAGGTGACTTATTGAGCACAAAATCATAGAAAACTCTCATTTTTTTCTTTACTCTTTTAAATCTCTGTTTTTACTCTTTTCTACCCACAAAATCAATTTCTTTTCACAATCCCTTAGAAAAATGGAAGAAAAGTACAAGAAGGAGAAGCTGTATTTTCCTCCACTGCCAAGAAGAGGACAAATAAAGATGAAAATATTGAGTTCATTGGTGAAATCTGCAGCTGATTTTGTATCTGGAGGACCAAAAAACAAAAAAGAGAGAAAATTTGTTGAAATCATCATCTCCTGAAAAAACCTGTGATTCTGATGCTGATTCTGATGGATCATATAGATAGATAGATAGATAGATGATGGGTGTGAAGTTGAAGGGAGTTCTATGTAAATAATGGGAAATTTTTTGTTTCCCCTATTTTTCTTCCTCAGCTTCAAGATTATTAAGTGGAGTGTAACTTTATTTATTTATTTATTCATAATCTCTTTGTGTTTATTCATTTGTATGTTTTGTAGTACAGTTCATGTTTAATTTAAGAAAATGTAGTGTATGATATATTGATGTTTTTGTCAGCTAAATCTACTGTTCTGCTGGCTTATTGAATTTTTGGACAATATTTAATGGGCGTTAGTTTGGTCATGTTTCATTTGTGAAAAGAAAAAATAGTTTTGTATTTTTAAAGTGAAAATTGATTTTTGGAAATTAATGTTCTGTTTGGTATGAAGTGAATTTGAGTAGAAAAACGTAAAATATATTTATAATTAAATTATTGATCAACTAAAATAAAAACTTACGTTGATTATTAATGAAGTAAAAAGTCTCACCTGAGCAATCTTTTTATCGTTTTTGCTAGTTTTTGAGACGTGAATTAAGTTTAAATTTAATTGTATGCAGATAAATTATGGATAACTCTGTTTGTTGTTTATATGTTTTTTTACAATTAATAAAAGAAGTAAATTTTCAAACTCTTACTAAAAGAGAGTCAAGTAAAATTAGTGAATTCTAAGTTTGAGTTATCAGCTTTGTTGATCAATTATCTTTAATTTTGTTTTTCTCTCCATTTTTTTAAAAAGAACGTGTAGATTTGGAATTTCTTCTCTTATAATGGTCAAGTTAACATTTTTGGTTCCCTCATATATTGATAAATTTTACTGTTTTTTATTCTTGTGATATTAAGTTTATCATATCCTTTTGTCAGTTTTGAGCAGCAGAAAATGTGCTTCGTCAAATGGTGCGAGGTTTAAAATTAAAATTTGTTAAAAGGATTGAAATGACAATCATCTCTTCTTAATTCCACCTTCTTCTTTTTTTTTTTCCAATTTGTGTATAAAGTTCTTATTTTGTGCCGTACAGGCAAAAAAAATTGCGGATCCAAAAGAATAACCATTTTTTTAAAAATTTCTTTTTACCTTATATTTTAAATATGTCGACTATATGTTTTGGATCGATTCCTTACAACTAACATCACTTATCGTTTATGACAAATAATAAAAAAAAATCCTTTGAACATAAATTAATGAAGGGATGACTGAAATTTAAACATCGATGGATTTGTAAGAGACCCTGCCATTTAATTTTGAATTTTGATTACTATGTAATGAAATGTACCAAGTTTATAAAACTAGAGGATGGATGAAACCATATTTTAATTTTGAAAGTCTCACTTTGATATGAATTCTCCTAATTAAATATTAATCTAAGTACTTGTGGGATAGTGTGATAAAATAAAATGTAAAAAACTGACAAGATTGTCTTATCTCCCAAAGGACTTGTTTGTGTGGATATGAGTCTTTT
>JBDJHY010166737.1:0-12441 GCA_039654485.1 Withania somnifera | reverse complement strand
ACTATATAAATATGGGTATTATTTTTATTTTTTCGTATGTGAAATCCATGTTTGACTAGATTTCACGGATTTAGAGGCTCTATAGAATAGGGAAGGCCCCAACTTGATTATTTCTTAACTTTTGAGGCAAGTGGAGGTTCTTGACTCTTCTACAAGGTGTCTTGGGCTTTTATATGTTAGTTTCATATAATTAGGAGTAACGTGAAATATATAGCGGTGTCCACAAAGTGAGTATTCATCCAGAAAAGCATGCATAGTTTAAATAAAGGAATAAAAATGGTTATGACTCCTTTTCATTATTTAAGGTGTCTAATGATATGAGATATTGTACGATTTTTAGATGCCCAAATTGGATATTTGAACTTAATGTTTTCTTTATTAGATATTAAGTCCATATGTAGCCTCATTGATAGGACTCTCTAATTGATATTATGTCCAAGAGAGGCTTTGATCGATATTTTATTAATGGTGTGTGGGTTTTGTTTTCATGAAGTGATATTATAATTGATGAATTACCTATGTGGAGGCTTGCTGATTTACTTGCTCCTATCATTCCATATCATTCTTTACTTATGATATTATAATTTTTGTTGAATTTTGAATTTTGATATAGAAGAGTAAATATTGATGATGTGAAATCAAGGACTGAGGTCCATACCAAAGTTGCTATAATGTAAGACTAATGATGATATGAAAGCAATGGTTGAGATTCATTTCGGCATTATGATGATATGAGGCTATTCATTATATGAAAGTAAGATCCAAGGTTCATTTCATTGTTGTTGTGATATGAGGATACTATTTAAAGCAAGGGTCGAGGTTTATACCGACATTACTGTGAAGTGCACATGTGTGGTATGGGTAATTGACTTAGCCTTACAAGACATAACCTATTTATTGATATTGTATTACCTCTTTATTATTGATGGATTTGTGACCCTGTAATGAGGGAATATCTCTTGGTTATGATAAATTAATGAGAAAAGCCATAATTAAATATGATTGATACAGAACAGAGACTTAGTAAGAATAGTTTGATTCAATTGATAATTATTTTACCTTAGTATACGCATTTAGAATCCTTTCGACAAGTCCTTTTCTTAGTTGCGTCAGATGTACCCTTCCTGCTACAACCGATTTTATGTTAGAACATGAGTGGAGCACTAAAGGATGATATGGATTTGTTTTACATGATGTTTAGACATTATCTTATGAGATGATTGTGCACTGGTTATGAGTTATGATGTTGATGTTGGTCTAATCATTTTAGAATCTATCTTATGAGTCCATTTCTCTGCAATGTTAGATGTACCCTTTTAGCATTTATCGACTTGTGTGTTTGGGACTAACATCGATGTTAAACATGAGTAGAGTTCCTTTTTACCTTAACCTATCCCTTTTAGAATCCTGTCCATGAATCCACTATCTGGTTGTGTTGGATATACCCTTCCTACCACGAGCAGATTCATGTATTGGGAACTAATTTGTGTGATTATGGAATCCCACCATGAATTTATGATATGATTATAGGATTTTCCCACGATTTATAAGTTGAATCAAGAAGGGAGGCCTACACTTAAGATAGGTCAAAGGTGAGATCTTTGTATTTGTGTAGTTTTGGTTTTATGTATCTTACTCATTTTGTTACTTATTTGTTGAAATGTCTAATGAGGTAATATTGGTACTTTATTATGATAATAGTCATTGGGACTCATGTTGATACTTCATTAGATGATTACAGATTATTACTGGTGGTTTTTGTTGATTACTTAGATTTATTATTGTTATCTCCTATTCCCTGTATCTATCATTATAAACTTCTAGATTATGATATTTATTATAGCTCGGTATCATAAAAGGATTATGGTCGTCACCACTTTGTTTTAGAGCCAACCAGGGATAGTTGTTGAGTACCTGTTTTTTTATTTTGGTACTCACTACCCTGCTTTCTACATTGTGTAGGTTCTTAGCCTAAAGCAACCTGATTTGCACTCCCAGATCAGAGTTTAAGATTGATATTCAAAAGACCAGAGGTAGCTGCTTGTAGCCCAGCATGCGCCATGGACTTTCCATTTCTTATGTCTTTATTTTTATTTTATTAAGGGTATTGTATTTCTTATTTAGTAGATTTTAATAAGTGACTCCAGGTTTTGGGTGTTTTATTAGTTATATTTTTATATTTACCTCCTTTCTTCTCGCTGATTCATTATTTCTACATTTACCCTTATGAATGTAATTAGTATTACTTGTCTAGGTGGGATTAGGATAGGTGCCATCATGATCGGATTTATGTTGTGAAGAGCTGGTATTATATCACTATGTTCGTAGGGCTCACAATGCAAAAACCAAAGTTTAGTAGACTCTTTAGGGTCGATGTACAGACCTTCATCATTTATCTTTAAGAATCTACAAAAGCTTTATAAATATTATCTTTCATTCGTTCTCTTTAATCTTGCATTATTTATCCATTTGAGTATGGAGTTATTGTTAGATCTTAGAATTGCCCCTTTATTGTTAGTATCCTGATCCCAATAAGGAAAGGGGGTAATTTTTAGCAAAGTTTTTGTTGTTTTTAATTCCTAGAGGAACCACACCAATCCATCCCGAATTTGGTGGTTAAACTCTAAAGTGGTGAAGATACTATAGGGGATGTCCAGAGAAATATAGCTTGACGTCAGGATGATAAAAATCTTAAAACCTATCATTCTTATTACATTTTCAATATGAAAATGAAAACAAGGAAAATAAAAAGGTTGTTTTATTCAAAACCCCAATTATGATATCCCTTCTCTCCCACTTCACACCTCGGAATACACCCATCTCATAGAGATAAACGCTCTTTCACATCTTCTTCATCATATGGTTTTGTTGCATGACTTGGCACTAAAGAGGAAGCGGTGGACTTATACGAAAGATATATATAGCTAGAATTGGACTATTCTATGATTCTAATATTAATAGAGTAAGGTCATGGTTCAATGATGCATTTGAGGATATTCGCATGGAAAGATAGAAAATGGTTTGAAGGACTTTTTGACCATCTTGGTTTTTATGGTTTGTCATATCATGGATGGGTTTCTTGGAGTATTATGAGGATGGTGATACTTCAACTTATGTTAGAATACTTACTGTAGTCACCCAGAGTGAGTACAAAAACAAGGATTCATTAGTTCATTATTGGAATAGATGCTTATATCATTGGAATAAGACATGATCAAAATTGTGGAGAGTTAACCTATTGGATAAAAGAATGGCAGGCGCAGTAAGATATGGAAGAGCATTTCTTATATTGAGTTTTGAGGTGGTATGGCTACTTTTAAGATCTGTATGAGGAGTATATAAATTGTTCCATCTAGTGGTAGTATGGAAAGAAGAATTTGAATGGTTCCAATTTTATGACACAATAGTTACGGCGGTGCATGTTCTTATTTGGCTGGGTCATGATGCTTTTTTGGGTTCTTATGGTTCATCACAATAGCTTATTTCATAGTGGTCTTATTTTGATATGGAGATCTAAATCATTGGTAGAGGCCTCAGTTTGGAGATCAAAAGTATTGATGCCAAGTTGTCACAACCCGATTCCTCATATCATGAACCTACTATCCCACCAGTAGGAGAACCAACCTTGTCGCCCAAAGTCGTAAGCGATGGGCTATGACTACAAATAAGCTACGAACAAGTACAGTAAGCAACAATAGTAATAGAAAGACAAAATAATGGAGACCACATAATATTACACAGTCAATAAAACCATCCTAATACCTTATATCAGTGTATGTATGAGCTTCTATGAAATACAGAATACAACTATATAAAAGTACATTAGATATATCTATCTTGGGAATACAAAAGAGATAAAAGATATATGGAAGAGATGCAGGTAACTCTGAACGTCAAGAGATCACCCTGTTAATGCTAGATAAAACACAGAACAAGAACTCAGGCAAGAGAGAAAGAATACAACCACAGTCCTTACAGGAATACAGAAATAACAATAGTAAAATCAAACAAGGCAAATAGCAAAGGCACTAGGGAACACGAGTGATATACTGGTAATCTTAAGATACGAATGGAGACAATACAGAAAATAGATCCATGAACAAGTGACCCACCAGGTAAGGATAAACAATAAGTAAAATAATATAACTAGCTTTAATTGTAAGTAAAGTGGTACAGAAAGTAAAAATCTTCCAATCCCCCAAAAGGCTGGCAGAGTACACAGAAGGAACACTTACCCATCATCCTTCCATTCAACTGGGGATACATATAAAAAAAGTGATGAAAAGTAAACACACATAATGATGCCACAATTCTTGTGAATGCTCCTCCTTCGGTATGTGTAGGCCCAACAGGTAGGACCCATGGAAGGGCTTAACCCCGTATATCCCTACTCCAACCTATAAACCTCCTCCAGTTGCATGCATCTAGAGGCCGGGTCCATGGAGGTATGCCAACTGCGTACAAATATCTGGTGTCATAGTAACCACACATCCCAATATCATAGAGTCTTATATCTTGGCATACAATGCCTTGCCATAATGATCTTATTATGCCATAATCTCAGCAACTCGTGGTGCCTCACACCTCAATATAATAGTATCACTATGATTTGTAAATCAGCGGGCGTGATAAGTACAAAAAAGGTGTACTTACTTTCGTACAAAGTTGTAATCAAGTGTCAGCCACTGTACTCACCGCCGAACAAAAGACATACTCAAGTCCCAACATACATAGTAATTGTAGTACTTGGTACCATAGTGTGAAACCTAATTTAAATCAAGAAGAAAAGGGTATTAACGAGTGCTCGGTACGCAGTCGAGTAAAACAAGTAGAAAATTCAATTTTGGTATTATTACTATTATAAATCCCATTTTATTCCAATATTATCCATTTCAGTGCTTATTATACGAAAAGTGGCCTCCACGACCTAATATGGAATAAAAGGGGTGATACCAGGCCCCAACCCCAAATGCACTCTCAGAACTGAGCTTGATAGTTCTCACACTATATGAATGGAACAACACAAGCAATATCTACAGCTAAATCCAAAAATCCAAACTACACAGCAGCATTCTACTAAATCTAGAATTACCCTACGACTATCACAAGGCCAATACAAGGACTCGGGTGTCGTATTACACCAAACACCGACACTGAGAAAGAGACGGAGAAGAATTGAAGAACTGATTAAATTACATAGTGCCAACCTATAATTCCCAACTCAAGGATCCTATTCAATGCAATTACATAAGCTATATACCAAGAGTAGCCCCACTAAGCCTACCTTTCATCTGGTGAATTCCATAATGAACAGCTTGAATGATAACAAACGACCTCGAACAGATCCAAAACTGAAAAAAATATGAATCAACATGTCTGGACTAGTCCAATGATACTAGTTATGCTAAATTCTATACTGGGCCAAAAATCAAGCCTAAAACGGCCCTGCGGGAACTGCTAGCTTGACTAGAAACAAACTTTTCCAATGAGTTTCTGGCATCACCTAGAACTCCCACTCCTAAAATGAGAACAATCTGATCATGGGAAGGGCATCAAAATCCCCAGAGAAGAAGAGAAATAAAATACAAAACATTACTGAACTATATAGCTCAAACGGAGGAATTACCTATCGAAAAACGAGTGCAAAACTGACTATGGAGTGAAAGAAAGTTCAAAGCACCACAATTAATCAATAATAGACTAAAAATAAAGGAGGGAAGAAAATCTTGAGAAAAAGGGTAACAACAGTGGAAATTCACCATTTAAAGAGAATTTTGAAAAGGGAAAACTTACCCAAAATGAGGAGGAAGCCAAGAATCCTGATGCATTGAAGTTATTTTAGCTCAAGGTATAATATATTGAAGAGATTTAGTGTAGAAGGAGGGTTTAAAGAGAGAGAAATACAGTGTTAATTGTTGAAATAATGAGGAAGAGGCCTTAAATAGGCCTGGGCGTGGTTATGCGCGATTGTGCTTCTCTATTGTGATTGCACTAAACGAATAAAAGGAGACTTCATGCAATCATGTCCCAAGAGTGTGACTGCTCTAAGTAAGGTAAATAAGGTTTACCATGAACCCAATAGAGCACGACTGTGCAAAGGAAGTAAAAGGATAAATATCGCGTGTGTCACAAGAGCACTATCGCGCTGAAACCAAGAACTGCAGATTTTTCTGCATCAGAACATTTCCAGGAATGGAATCAAAATAGAGTCCAACAACAACAAGTTAAATATGTATCTTGTATGGAAAACATATCCAAGATTCAATAAAAATGACGAAACGACCAATGTAGGTCATTTGAACAAAAATAACCTCCAAATCAAAGTGGATGAAAAGGGATAAACTTCCTAACGCTCTACACAGACCTTCATGATGACCTCGAACACTTTTAGAAGTGCACCAATGACCCAAATAGCCTAAAATCACCATTCTAGAGCTTACAAAACTATCGAAATTCAATTCTGAGCTCATCTTGAAGGAATATTGACTAAATTAAACAAGTACCTAAGCCCAAGCTCTAGAAAAGAAAAAATCAAGATAACCCTCAACTGAAATGCCAAGGAATCGAACTACTGGTCCCAGCAGGTTATAAATAACATAGGGCAACTACTGAAATACTCTAAAATGCAGGAAAACATGACACACACATGAATTAACATATGGATAATTATAAGTTCCATTACTAAAAGGGACTTTTATCATCGAAAGTTAGAGTAGAGCAGAGAAGAAGAAAGACAAGACTCTAACCAAGGAGACCAAACCTCACAAAGTCGCACAAGCAACCACGACAACTTTATTTTTATGGTGGGGTATGATACTTGGGTAGAGCTGGTTATTCTGGACATGGTAGATTTTGATATTACTCTGGGATACATTGTATTTCTCCTCATCATGCCATCTTGGATTTTTATGCCAAGACCTTCACTATAGGTATGCTTGGTATTCCAAATGTAGAGTTTAAGGGTTCTTGTGGTTCATATCATAAGTAAGGTAGTTTTCTTCCTTCGTGTTCAGATATTGATTAAGAGATGATGCCTCTTGTAATAAGCTTTCATTTATGATACTAGTGTTGATACTCCTAAGCTTATTTCTATTCCTCCTTATCATATTGTTCCAGCTGAGTTGAAGGAACTAAAAGAACAGTCACAAGATTTTTTGGGTAAGGTTTTTATTAGAGCTAGTGTGTCACCATCGGGTGCTCCTATTTTATTCGTGAAGAAAAAAGATGGTTATATAAGGATTTTCATTGACTATATGAATTTGAAAAAGGTTACCATTAAGAACAAGTACCCACTTTCTTGGATCGATTATTTGTTTGACCAATTGCAGGATGTCGTAGTGTAATACCCCAAAATTTTGAACTATGGCTTAAACCATTCTACACGTATACTTTGAACTAAATCAAAAAATTTCTTACTTGAATATAGTGTAGACCTATATCTCCAATCTTATGAATATTGTTTGGTGTTGATTAAGGTCATAAGGAACCCAAACCACAAAGTTGAACTCGAAGCTCCCTTACCAGTTTAGTTTTCATAGAAGTTTCATCATGTATCAACTTCAAATGAACATAACTCTTAAATTATAAGGATTTATTGTCCCATAATCTATAAAACTAAAGATATTTGAGTTCTCTTTTCAATGCAACAAACAATGCCTCATTTTGAGTTCGGAGTAAAAGGTTATGAACATTTCAATGAAAGGTGTCAGAACTTGAAACTTTGGTGGCCGACCATCGGTTTTCGGAGGACCACCATGGGAAATGACAGTTAAACCACTAAAACTTCTAGTAAACCCTTAAAAGGGGTCCCTTTATCTTTCCTAAGTCTATATTTTTGCGGATCGCCAAGGCCTGGGGCATCCTGGACCCTGACCACTAGTGGTCACCCCAGGAAATATTTAAAAGCCTTTTTTTATATTCTCCACCTTATTTCCCCTTTCCATCCACCCTAGAAGTGGTATTTTCTCTCCTACTTCTCCTCAAACTTCAAGGTAAAAGTATCTTATGAATTTTTAGTCTTTTCCCACTAATTCTAATGCCCAATTATGATTTCTAATAAGATTCCACCTAATAATTCAAGGAAATCATTAAGAAAGTAAATAAAGATTCTTTAAGAACTCAAATCTTAAAACTCCAACCTTCAAATTAGGGATCTTCTCAAAGGTTAAGGTATGTAGTACTTCAATGGGGTTCTCCTTCCATCCCTACGTTCAAAACCTTGTAAGCTTTTATAAATTCAAAGTTTATGTTAGGGTTGTGAAATTAAGTATCCATTTTACTTATTTTATACATGATTCCTTAGGTTTATGTTGTTTTCTATATATTTTCTAGACTTGATAAAGTTTTACACATCTTTTGAACTTAGAAAGTGTAATAACCATCGAGGCCATTTTTGTGTTTTCACGATTCCTTCATAAGAGTGTTCCTGTAGATGCCCCAAGTCGCCCTTAACTTGTTGAGATTAATAGTTTGGGTCCCTGACAGTTTTATAATTTGACTCTCTTTTATTATAGATTCTTCAAGCTGTATTCAACTTATACGAGCGCAGATATCCTTTTCTTCACTTCTGTTGAGTCCAAAATATTAATTACTGCCATATATGGATTATCAAAATCGGAATCCATTTCCATTTCGTGTGCTTCTTAAAAATCTTCCAAAAAAATTATTAGGGAAAGGCCGCGGTGACCAATAATCCGGCCAAATGATTGATTTATCAATAGTTAGTGGCAGCTATATATAATCCTTTTTCATGAAATTTCTCATTTTCTCTCCTTAAATCCTGATTCTCAAAGCTGGTTTAGGCTATTTAGAAAGTGAATCTTAAGGTTCTAATCCATAGAAACTTATTGTGGATTGTTTTTTCTACCTTCCTATACATGATGCTCTAATACCTCCTTTTCACGACTTGAAAATAAGTTATTATGGTGTCTATATTTCACCTATAGACAAGCCTAACTATGGCCTTGAGAAAACAATGTGGGCCAACTCTAAGAACCCAAAAGAAAAAAAGAAGATAATGAGATGAAATAGAAGTAAAACAATGAAAATACACAACCGAACATGACTCCCTAGAACCTAGTATAGTGATAGGATAAAGGTTCACGAGCGCAACTACCCTACCAATGGTTTGGAGTTAGTGGCGGTAGTCTTCGCGCTCAAGATTTGGAGATATTACCTTTATGGTGTTCACTATGAGATTTTTACCAATCATTGCAGTCTACAGTATATTCTGAGCCAGAGGGAGCTCAACCTTAGGAAGATGAGCTGGATTGAGGTCCTACCATCTAGGCAGAGCAAATGTGATTGCAGATATCTTAAGCTGGGAGGCCGTAAGTATGGGTAGTTTGGCTTTTATCTCAGCTTCAAAGAAGCCTTTAGACTTACACTAAGTGGGTAAAGACGAAGCAGTTGCTCGTTAGCTGGATCAATGCCACCTCCGGATGACATTCTGTCATTAGCTAACCAGTTTGTCCGATTGGACATATAGATCTGAGTAGAGTCTTTCCATATGTTGAGGCTAGACCTACTCTATTTTATTAGATCTGACAGTGACAGTATAAGAATAGATCCTTTGTTTGTATTAAGAGTTGGTTTTGAGGGGTGATTACAATAAAGCATCTTTAGACTCTGATGATGTATTGTGGATGGGTAACCGTATTTGCATTCCCAAGGTGGATGATTTAATTCATACTATTCTTTGTGAGGCTCACTGTACCGATACTCCCTTCTTTTCTTAAATTTTTCGAATGAAAGTTCCTATAATGGGGGATGTTGTCATGATCCTCGAGGTCATTTTCATGTTCTTGCAATTCTTTCATACTTAGAGTGTTCCTGTAACTTCCTCAAGTCATTCTTGACTTGCTGTGATAGATAGATTGGTTCCCCGCCAGTTTTATGATTTGATTCTTTTTTATTATGGATTCTTCAAGGTGTAATCATTTTATATGAGCACGCACTGCCTTTTTGTCACTTTTGTTAAGTCTATAATATCTATTACATGAATATTCCATTTATGGATTGTTGAAATTGGACCTCTTTCCATTCAGTGTGATTTTAAGAATTTTCCAAAAGATTGTTAGGGAAGGACCATAGTGACTGATAAATTAGACAAATGACGATTTATCGACAGTCGGTGCCAACTATATATAATCCTTCTTCATAAAATTTCTCAGCAATTTCTCATTTTCTCTCCTTCAATCCTAATTCTCAAAGCTGGTTTAGACCATTTTGAAGGTGAATATTGAGGTTCTAATCTATAAAAATTCATTGTGGGTTGTATTTTGTACCATTTTGAATATATATTCTATATAGCCATGATACCATGTTCTAGGGAGTCATGTTCAGTTGTGTATTTACATTTTCTACTTTTATTTCATCTCATCATCTCCATTTTTTTCTTTTGGGTTCTTGGATCTATCCCACTACTAGTTGCTATAGGCTAGAGTTAGGCTTGTTTATAGGTGAGATGTAGACACCACTACAACTCGTTTTCAGGTCGTGACAACAAGGTTTCCTTATTTCCTCATGTACTTATCATTGATCTTATGCATATGATTTCCATAATGTTGAATCCTCACTCATGATTTTAGCAATATTACGTTCAAGAACAAATTAGTTCTATGAAGATATGGAATTTTGCATGAAAAATATTTAACCCAAAGTTTGATATTGATCAAAAGATTTGAACTGAAATAAAAAGATTCAGATATAGTTTAGTGTAATGACCCACATCGATGTTTTATATTCTAGAGAATTTAGATAGTTTCCCCAAGTCATTTATGACTTGCTGGGACTAACAGTTGGGATCTCTGGCGACTCGGTTGAGAAATATCTCAAATTCCCTATTTTAGAGCCTAAAACTAAGTATTCGTTGACCAAAGTCAACTTTCTATCAAAACAATCTCGAAATTTAATTTCAACAATTTTGTAGCTTCGAAATACCAAAGAAAGTCAAGATTGACCTTAAGTTTATGTTTGGGAGTTTTCGTTTGCAAATTATGCAAAATTATGGATTTTAGTTAAGTTTATGGCTTAAAGTAGAGCTTGAGTGGTATTTTGATTTTTTGAGGGTCAGATTGGAATTCTGACTCTCCCAGCAGCTCCAGAATGATGATTTTAGGCTAGGAGAGGTATTGGTATAATTTTTGGACTTGTCATTGCATTTTCGACGTGTTGGTGGAGAGGTGCACTTTTGGCTACTTTTAGTTTTAGCGTTGATATTGCGTAAACAACCTCCAATTTCATTTTCATCCATTTCATTGAGTTTGAAACATTATTTACATGCTATTTGCATGTTTGTTTTGTCCAAATTGGACTCTGTTTCATGTCCGAATCCCCATTTGGAAATTTTAAAATGCAGTAGAAACCTGCAACTGGTGCAGGTACTGCCTTCAGCAATATTGCAGCACCTTTAACGCAATCGCGATGCTTGAAAACTTTTTTCTACTCAATCGTGGTCTCCTAGGCATGATTGTGATGAGTTTCAAGAAATCCTTCTTTGCAATCGCGATTGCGATGCTTTATATTTCCTTAAGCGCAATCGTGCCCAGCTCACGCGATCGCGGTGCATCGCGCCTGACAGTATATAATTTCCTGTGCAGTTTCCCTTTATTATTTTAGAAACCCTACATCGTTTCACTCCATTCCTGAGCAAAAATAAACCTCCAAACAAATATTCAAGGTCAAGGATATCCTAATATCATTCCCCTTTGATTCCACATAAAATTGGGTAAGTTTCTTCTCTTGTTCTTCCTTAGTTTCTTAGTTTTCAACCATTAATGGAAAAAAATTTGAGGTTGACAAAATCATCCCTTAGCTCTTTTATTCTGATATAATTCTTTGTTAATTGTATATACATTGTTCCTACGATCATTATTAAATCATAATTCCAATGTTAAATCTATAAATATTGAATCTTTGACCCCTTTGCGGTCAAACCTGTTCGGGCTATTTTGAAGACCTTCCCGCACTCGAATTGTGCCTAATTTTGGAGTACAGGTTCCTGGTAACATTGGAAACCCCGTAGTAAAATTTATTTTTAGTTTCGACAAGGGGGTCCTGCAAGCCCATTTTAGGCCCGATTTTAGGCTTAGTTTGGAACTTAGCATAAAATACTCCATTAGACTTGTATTAATATATAGAAATCATTGAAGCAAGTTTCAGATCATTTGATACCCATCGGAGTAATATTCATGAGATTGCGGTGCTTTGTCGTCGGATGACAGCTAGGCTCCGTTGGGATATATCTGGGCTTATAACTTTAGTAACTATACTAAATAGCATCCTTGGGTTGGGTAGCTAGGTTGTACAGAATCCTGTACAGTTCTTCCATCCGTTCCATGTTATATTGATATTTTGGCACCCGAGTGATATGGGGCCTGAGACTTAGCATTTGATTGGAGATACTCTGTGCAAGGCATAAAATGTGGATATTTCATGCTT
>JBDJHY010166727.1:0-12441 GCA_039654485.1 Withania somnifera | reverse complement strand
GATAGTGAGAAGATAGAATCATATGATTTAGAGAATAGCTGCATACTACTAATGAACGCAGTCGTGGAAAATATAAATATAATATATAATAAATCACTTTCCAATTATCCTACTAGTGTGGCTCTAAAGCCACCAACTAAAACTAGGGAATAGCTACTCAGCTCTAATCACTAGTGTTATCCCCTTCCCATCCTAAACTACATTGAAGAGAAAATTTGAAACACGCGAGAAAGGCCTCATATCACTTGGGATATATAATCAAGTAAAAAGGCCAGCAAGATGGGTTGTTGGCCAAGATAACAACTGTAATGGGTCTCCAAACCAATAACCCAACCTCGAGTTGGCAATTTACTAAGGACATACAATACTAAATACAAAGTCTAAGAGAAGTAAGTTGCATTCTACTTAGATTCTGTCCATAACCTCAACGAGCTCATTGAGATATTCAAAAATCATGAATAATCTCAAAAATCGCATAAAGCAAAAAAAAAACCCACGTGTCAAGAAGAATAAAAAAAGACCCATATTGGTATAGAGATATCAAGGTCGGAATCCAAACTAAAAATGGGTTCATAAACTCTCATAACTCAAAAAATAGAATATTTATTCCAACTCATAGTACACAACTCATAGATCGTATGGCACAAAATAGGGATCAACCCGATAGAAGTAAATGAAGAAATAAGCCCATTAAAGTTTAGGTAATATTAAAAACCTTACAACTAAAGAGAAACGATGAGATTACCTGGTAGAAATGATTGTAGCACCATCAAAACACAATTCTATGAATTAAAAACTTAAAATCTTTCATCAGACGTCCTTAATTTAGCTCTAAGTAACCATGAATATGCAGGAAAATCTATGAAATTTGTGAAAAACTTGGTTAAGAATAAAGTATTGAAAGACCCACCAATAGCTAATTAATCGACCAAGTGTTCGATATATTAGCCATCAATTTATTGGCCAATTGGCTGATTTATTGATCACTACACCCTTTTTTTGAAAGAATTTCAAAAATATTCTAAAAGCACAAGAAATGGAAATAGAGTCTGATATTGACAACCCATAAATGAAAATTTCATGTAATCGATATTCCGAACTTAACAGAACTAACAAAATGATTATTCAAGGTGGTATAAGCTAACAAAGGCCCAAAATGACTGTAATTAAAAGGAACCAAGTAATAAAACTACCATGGAACCAAACCATCGGTCCTAGTAAGTCACAAATGACCACGAGTATCTATAGAGCACTCTAAGAACATATAAATTGCGGAAACATGAAAATGGCCCTGAGGTGCATGAAAGTTACTAGGCTAAAATAATAATAATCCCTATGTTAGGCTATGTAGGTTGGGTTATAAGGTCCTCTGCCCACCCTCAGATTTAATACTCCTCACATATAAATATAATTATTATTATTAACTTTCTCTTTCAAGATTCTCGACTAATGTTCATTCTCTAATGAACCAATTGAGCTTCCTAGACTCTTCCAACTACATATTTCAATTTAGCTAATATAGGCAAATATAGTCAAATTGGACTCTTTATTAGCTTCTCACTGCACAACTCATCAATTGAGCAATAAAACCATTATCTTCCTCAATTAAGCTAGATTATCTAAATTAGAAAATTTGGATATGATTGAAGCTCATTATTCAAATCATACAGTATGTCAAGTAATTATTACATTTTAGTCCTTAATTTAAGTTTTAAGAATTAACCTTTAAAACAATCATCAATTCTTACCTCAATTCTTATTTTGAAAATATTCTAACTCATGAATACTTTTATAATTAAATAATGATAATGAAAACTTCATGTTCTAACTCAAAAACATAAATTTAATCATTACTTTAGGAAATCATAATTAGTAGAATTAAACAAGAAACAACATGCTTCTTCATCTTCAAAACCTTATATAGAAAAGGTTTTTTAGGCACAAACATAAAAGGACTCCTTGTTGTAAGACCAAGTGCTTGATTAGAAGAAATTTGATGGTAAAAAATCAACTTTCATGTTACAATGGAGTCTTTTTGAAAAATCCTAATTCTTGCCTCTTTGGAGAAGTTTGAAGAAAACCCTTGCTTGATTTGATTTATCCAAAGAGATAATAAATTTAGGGTTTAGGGTATTTATATTATTATGCTTAGAAGACAAAGTTTCATAGGTTTAATACAAAAAATACAAAGTAAATTCTTAACATACCCCATGTTAAATGCATAGGAAACTTGCCTAGAAGCATTTCACGGCTCGTGAAGTCTACATCACTGAGCCGTGAAGTGAACTTTGATCACTAGAAAATTAGACCCGTTACCATTAGTCAAGACCACGAGTCATGGTCCTAAACTCTATGGATCATGGTGGGTTTCGTACAAATGGAACAAAAATTTTGATTTTTGAACTTTAACAGTATTAAATTAGGAGTGCAGGTCATGGTATTGGATAGTAGGGGTTGTGGTTGGGTCTTCTGGACCATTGATAGAACTTTGGGAAGCTTCTAGTCCAATACCATGAATCTCAATATGAGTCATACTCTTGGCCACCATGGCTCGTACTAGCAAGTCATACTATACACTTGCAACATTTCACTACTAAATAGTCTTTGGAAAACTACCTATAACTTTTTAATTCAAATTCCAAGTGAAAACACGTTTTGTTATGTTGAAAATGAAACTCAAATAAATTTTCATGGATAGTTCATGGGTCACCTAACTCATTATAGATCGAATACATAAGAGTTTAAAGTTGACCCAAGCATGATGTAACATCAAAACTAAGCATATTGAAAGATCCGATAACTCAACTTTGCATTATGATATTATCACTTCTATTAAATTCCATACCTCATGCGAAACTTAGATTAGGATATTATCACAAAGAAACAAGATCCAAGTTGTTACAATGCAGTTGTGGACTATGGCTTCATATCTGTTACTATAGACATGCCCAACATACCTTGACTGATTTGTAGGGGTCTCTTAGGCACTCACTAAGTGAGGTTCTAACTTACTAGTTGTCCTTGAGGTTTACTCGTGAAGTACTATTCAACTCTTCATGTTTTCACGCTTTCCCTTATTCTGCTGGTGGTGCTATGTGGTTCTTGATGGTTTTTTGGAGTTGTCTAGTGTCATAGCCCTGGTTTGCATTTTTTTGTATCTCCATCCTAGATTTTTTTCTCTGGTTACCAATGTAGATAATTCATTTGGTTAAATGACTCATTCCTCTTTTGATTATTTTTGGTTTCTGGTCGCCCATCGGTTGTCCTGGCTTTCTCTCGTCAACTTATTTTTTTTTGCATGTCCATCCTATATATCCCTTTTTCGTACTATTTTAAGGTCCAGAGTCTATTCATAAGATAGTATTACCTTTGTAGTTTCTTTTTTTATTAGGCTACTAGTTTGAGTTAAGTTGGTTCGAGGGTGCCTATGTAGGCTTCATTTTCATTTGCAGTGTGATTGTCCATTTTGTGCTTTATAGAAGATGGATTGTCTATGGGTCTAGTTTTTTCTTGGTGCTTCATGATGTATGTGTTTGAGTTGTGCATCAAAAGTGTGGTTCAGATGGTGAGGTTGTATATTGTGTTGATCTAGAGGATTGTAGCTCTTTCAAGGCATGGTGATGAGTATGTATTTGTGGAGTTTGGATTTTGTTTTTAGAAGTAGTAAGTTGGAGGGTGAGTACTCCATTGGTTTGGGTAAGTAGTTGTAGTTGGTTTCGTTCTTTTTTGTAGCAACCTTAGGATTTAGAGATCTAGTTTCTGGGATGTGATCTAGCATAGACAGTTATAGTGACCTTTAAGGTGGAATATATGTTATTAAAGGTGGTGGATTTGTAGTTGTGTTGGTGATAATTTTCCTATTATGGTGGACTCCAGAAGGGTGTTATTTTTCGACCATATCAAATGGTTTGTTTAGAAACATTTCTAGTTGGTCATGAGTTATGGGTTGGTTCTATTGTATGTAGTGTTGGTTTCCATTTATGGGTTCGATCCATGGTTTTTTTATTGGCTTTGTCATTTAGTTTTTGGTGATTTACATTTACTTTGATATCTGATGGAAGTAGGGAAGAAGTTGGTGGCTTTTGTGTGGAAAAGTTGTTAGCCAGGGGCCCAGAAGCAGTCCTAGAGGCAAAGGTTTACAAGACACTCTATCCAATTAAATGGGTTACCTGAGGTATAGGAAGGGGTATTCGATCTCAATACACCCTTATCAGTTCTAGCCATAAGGTGCTCCTCATTCCTTGACATTGGAGGAAGAAATTCCTTTTAGTGGTAGATGTTATAATGACCCTCTCGATCCATTACCATATCATTTTGCAACTTCAATATTTAGATTTTTCCTGTAGCTGCACCAAGTAAGTTATGACTTGTTAGGACTAGTTGTTCGCTCCCTAGAAATTTTGGTTCTTGTTATCTTAGTTTTCTTGTTTTGAAGGCATAACCTTTAAATAGAGGAACTTGAAAGTGAATTCTTGGAAAAAATCTCAAAATTAGATTTTGACAGTTTCGTGATCTCTGAAATGCCAACTTTTTCCTAGTTGGACATTTAGTTCAAGTCTCAGGGTTTTTGTTAGAGTTTGAGCTATTTTTAGGAAATACAGTTCAGTGGGAGTTCCATTTGGAGTCTAGGATGGCTCTTGATAATGAGTGTGCCGGATCAAAGCTTTAACACTTCTATAAACTCCAAAAATGTCAAACTTGGGTTGGTAGTATTATTGAGATGCTTCCCGAGGTGTCCCGACTCAGTTTGGAGGGTCTTATGGGTTGTTGGATTTTGGCCCCATTTTTTTAGTTTGGGATAAGGTCTTTTTTAATAAACAACATATGTTGGCCGTTTATTGATTTTGATGAGTCCGAAATGTAGTTTCGATGCATGTTACATATTTTGTGTTTGGGATTGCATCTCCATTTTAGTTTCAAGCCCCTTGTTGGAGTTTTTGCGAAAGTTGTTTTTTGTGTCAATTGTGTTGTCACAGTTGATTATACATATTTGAGGGACCCTAGAAGAATTTGTGTGGGGTCTTACCTCTTGTACTCCATGCTCACGGGCTCCTCTCTGTGTTCACAGAGGTCTAGCCAGCCTAGAGGTCCGCATTCACTGTCTTGGCTGCGCTATCAAGGCCCTTTGCCCAGGCCTATATAACTGCATTTTTCAAGCTTTTCTGTTTAATCCTCCACTGGATATGATGCATAAACTTTATTTCATTTTCATTTTGGAATTAAATCTTATTTTATTATCGATATATTATTAGGCATGCTTCGAGTGACATATTTTGAGTGTTTTTCCCTAGTTTTCTAGGTTAGATCCACTGTTTCTCCCATTTTGTTCCATTTCCTTAGGTAACTTTCCATGTCCAATTGGGAACCCATTGAGGTACGTTCGATATCAAATTTGAATCATGTGTTCCCCAAGTTGAGGACCTCTTCTCGATAATTTTAGTTTTATTTTTCGAAATGCAGTGCCCATGTGCCGATTTTTTACTTGAGTTACAATTTGAAATATGGTTCTTTTTCTTCCCATCTTGACTTGTAGATTTTGATTTTGGTATTTTTGATCTATTTCATGCTTTTTGTAGTGGTTTTTGCTTCAACTCCCTTTTCTAGGATCTTCGTCGAAGCCTAGTTAGGCTATAAGTTGTGTTCTCTCAAACTATGTGAGTATATGATACTAATAGTTTGAAAAGATAGAATGTGGCATTGGTACTTAGGTCTTATCACCCTTTTCACCATGATAGTTACTCTTATCATTCATTTATGCTTTCTCAGTCTAGTGTTTGATCTTGTATTTCCCTAAGGGCTATTGTATGACCTCTGGGTGCCTTTTATCCTCTTGTTCTTCAGTTTTATGCTCTCTATGGGTGACTTTTTACTGTAATTCTTTTTTTCCTTGCCCCATCAATATGTTACTGAGCTCGATTATTGGGGTTCCCTAGTCATATTTGCATGATTATTGTTCATACCTCTTTGAGTTGGCATCCGTATTACCAGTGAGGGGGGTCAAGATAGAGTTGAGTACCTCGTTTGGCTTATATTGTTAGCTAGTGGCCTCTGGGCGATCTAGATGTTGATTTTCAGCACTTGAGTCTTGTGATTATGTTACTTGCATGCCCGAAGTGAGTACTAGTTGTCCTGATTTTGGAAGTTATGTCTTTGATGATCTATATAGAGCCTAGTTGATTTATGCTTCCTTGAGTATATGGGACATGGTTTGTTAGTGAGGGGTTTTGGAAGGTTTATACTCATTTGAAGAAAAAAAAACCCCAAAACTAAGGAGGAAAATATAGACTTCCACTACCATACTTAAAACGAGCCCAAATACCTTGGAAAACAAAATACTGACTTAATTAACCCAAAATCATCCATAGCTTATGGAAGCATCAAAATTCTAATCTGATGCTCTGATCACCCAAATACCACTAGGCTAGAAAATGAGCCTTGGATGAACTAAATTTCCACAAAATAGCTTAAATTCAACATGATCGTCCATTTGCTGCTTTTTAGAAGATGTCTTGGCTATGGGTCCTGGTTTTTCTGACCATATGTTTTTGAGTTTCCCATCGAAAGTGTGGTTCAGATGGTTAGGTTATATATTATTTGGAGCTACAGTTTTGCTGAGTGTAGGTCTATGGTTCCAGTCTTATGATGATTTTTTCCTGTTAAAGATTATAGCTCTTTCGAGGAATAGTGATGATTATGTATTTGCAGAGTCTATTTTTTGTGTTTAGGAGTAGTAGGTTTGAGGTTGAAAACTTCATTAGGTTGGTTAGGTGGTTGTAGTTGGTTTCTTCCATTTTTTGTAGAGACCTTAGGCTTTTGAGATATGGTTTTTGGGCTGTGATCTAGCATGTATAGTTATAGTGACCTTTTAGTGAAGTAGCTGGTATTAGAGGTGGTGGATGTGTAGTGTAGTTGATGACGTTGTGGCTATTATGGTTGACTCTAGTAGGGTGTTAGTTTCCGACTAAATTGCATGTTTTGTTAAGAAAGGTTTCTTGTTGGTCATCAGTTATGGGTTGGTTCTAGTGTATGTAGTGTTGTTTTCCACTTATAGTTTTGATCCATGGTTCTTTTCCTTGGCTTCGTATTTTAGTTTTGGGTAATTTGCATTTATTTTGATATCGGTTGGAAGTAAGGAAGCAGTTGGTGGATTTGTTGTATAAAAATTGTTGGTCGGGGACCTAGAAGGGGTTCCAGAGGCAAAGGTTTACTAGACACGCTATCCAATTGACTGGGTTACTTAAGGTAAGGGAAGGGCTATTCGAGCCCAATACGCCCTCATCAGTTCTAGCTGTTAGGTTCTTCTCATTTCTTTACATTCGAGGATGAAAGTCCTTTTATTGGTGGATGTTGTATTGACCCTCTTGGGCAATTACCACGTCTTTGCACAACTTCAACATTTAGAGGTTTCCTATAGATGCACCAATTCAATTATGACTTTTTAGGACCAGTTTTTTGGCTCCCTTGAAGTTTTGTTGTTTGTTATCTTAGTTTACTTTTTTCGAAGGCTTAACCTGGAAATAGTGGAACTTGAAAGTGAATTCTTAGAAAAAAATCTCAAAATAAAATTTTTATAGTTCCATGATCTCTGAATTGCCAAATTTTGTCTAGTTGGACATCGAGTTCAAGTCTCAGAGTTTTTATTAGAGTTTGAGATATTTTTAGGAAATACAGTCCATTCGGAGGTCCATTTGGAGCCTAGGATGGATTTTGATGATCGAAGTGCTAGATTAGAGTTTTAACACTTCCATAAACTCTAAAATGTCAAACTTGGGCTTGTAAGGTTGTTGGGATGCTTTTTGAGGTGTCCCGACTCAGTTTTTAGGGTCTAATGGGTTGTTGGATCTTGGCCCCTTTTGGTTTGGTTTGGTTTGGGATAGGGCCTTCTTTTAGCAAATGACATATATTGGAAGTTTATTGATTCTACTGAATTTGACAAGTAGTTTCCATGTACTTTACATATTTGATTTTCTTTGAATGCGTCTCCATTTCAATTTCGAGCCCCTCTTTGGAGCTTTTTCAAAAGTGGTTTTTGTGTCAACTGTGCTATCACAGTTGACTCTACTTTTGAGGGGCTCTAGAAGAGTTTGGAGAGGCTATTAACTCCTGTACTCCATGTTCACGATCCCCTCTCTGCGTTCGCAGATGTCTACCCAGCTCAAAGGTCCGATTTCACTATCCTAGCTACACTAACGAGGCCTTTTTCCTAGGCCTATGTAAGTACTATTTTCTAGCTTTTCTCTTGATTCCACCACTCAAACTTCTCATGCATATATTCCATTCCCGTTCTTTTTGCAACTAAATCTTATTTTATTATCGGTACATTATTGTCCATGCTTCGATAAACTATTGTGAGTGTTTTCCCTCGGTTTTCTATGTTAGATCCATAGTTTCTCACTATTTTGTTCCTTTCCTTATATAACTTTTCATTTCTAATTGGGAACCCATTGGGGTACGTTTGAGCTTAAATTTGAACCATGTTTTCCCTGAATTTAGGCCTTCTTCCTAGTAATTTTGGTTTCATTTTTGAGTTGTAGTGCTTAGGTGCCGATTTCTGACACAAGTTGTACTTGGAAATATGGTTCTTTTTCTTCCCGCCTTGACTTGTAGATTTTAGTTTTGGTAGTTTTGATCTATTTCAAGCTTTTTGTAGAGGTTTTTACTTCAACGCACTTTTAAGGATCTTCGTCGATGCCCATTTAGGCTACAACTTATGTTCTCTCAGGCTGTGTGAGTATATGGTACTAATAGTTTGACCATCTAGAATATGGGGTTGGAACTTAGGTCTAATGTCACGGCCCTCGAAAGTTCGCTGCGACTTGGCCTAAAAAGCATAAAAGAAGGCCTTGTCCCTTATGTTCTTGTAAGTCTCTAGAAAGTTCTAGAGAAATCTAGTTTAATCTAGTATATTATAGAGTGTAGAAAGAACTAGACTATTTCTAGATTATTCTAGGATAGACTAGAGATGGATATAGAAAATAGTAGAATGTTCTAGAATAGCCTAGAACGTGATAGAAGAAGAATGTGTGTATAACATTCTAGAATGTTCTAATTGAGGAGGTGGAATGCCTATATAAAGGCCTCCTCACTTCATTTGTAAACCAAGTTGAAAAACTCAATAACAAGTTCTCATTCTCTCAAACTCTCTTTAGTGCTCTATATTATTTTTCACTTTCCACACTCGACTCCTTTACGTCGCAAGTGTTGTGCACAATCCTTAACCTCATTACGTCCATTTGATTCGATAGCAAGACTTAGTCAATTTAAAGGCTTACTTGGTGCTAAGATCACTCAAGTGCCGCACGTTTGGTTAGCTAAAATCGTAACCACGTGACATCTGTCACACTTGCTTATACAATAGGAAAAAAATCCCTACAACTTTTTGAAAACATGACAGACAACAAGTTTTAAAACTTAGATAGTTACTTTGGCATGTCAGGACCAATGCAGACAAGTGAAAGTACAGCCTACCATTATTTTTTGCATAAAGACTCAAATTTTTTTTGGCATTACTGAAATCACTTGAAACTGATAGTCCTTTAGCAGGTGGCAATCATAAAACCTCAAACCAAAAAACTTTAAAAAATAGTAAGGAGGACATTTTCAATACTCCATGTCAATAAACAAAGAATGGTCAACCTCACTCCAACTTTTAAGCATATGTAAACACAAGTACAAAAAACAGGCCATGAAATCAGCCTAAACATCTAAACATACACAATCCGAGCCTAATCATATCGAACCATCAGTAAGATGATTCAAACAAGATTTATTAAAGAGGGGGATTGCTTGGTCTGTTAAAGTAAAAAAGTGGGCCTATTCTAATTTCAAAAACTAGTAGGGCTTCCCTATTGTAGGCAATGAGATACAAGTTGCCGACCAAAATGGCTTTACTCCTTTAGCTTCTCCCTATCTACCTCATACTACATCTTAGACTCCATACCATATCAAACTTCAATTGTTATTCCATAAGATGCAAGGAACAAAGAAAGTAAACTCCAGATATCCAACACCAAATAAAATACCAAAGTAGGGAAAGCTACGGTTTTTAAATGTCAGCATGAAACCACCAAGACGTTGTAACCCAATAAATAAGTAAGCATATGAATCCTAATGAACCTTGAACAACATCGACATAGAATTTTATCAATGAAGGAAAGGATTTTACCTTCAGTGAACTGGGACAAGGGGGTGATTTGTTATTCTTATGGATATTTATAAGTGCTCCATTAAGTGAGTCAAAAATGAATTAGGAAAATAAAACCGAAGTAAATTCTTGTTGCGCAGGGACAGGCAGCAGCAACTGCTACTACATCAGGATGCAATTAAAAGGGTGCTGTGAAGTAAATACTGCCCGCACGCACCCTTCCAGTTCACAATCTTGCAACAAAGGTCTATAGTGCCATAACGCTCCCTCCCTGGTTCATGATCTCGCAGTAGAGATCAGCATGCCCATACGCTCCCTCCCCGGTTCATAATATCATAATGGAGGTCAATAATGCCCGTACGCTCCCTCCCCGATTCATAATCTCACAACAGAGGTCAATAATGTCCGTATGTTCCCTCTCCGATACATAATCTCACAACGAAGGACAATAATGCGCTTACACGCCCTCCCCACTTCATAAAATAACAACGGAGGTTAGTAATGCCCGTACGCTCCCTCCCCCGTTTATAATCTCACAGAAGAGGTTAATAATCTAAATAGGTCTGAGGCTGCTAACTGGAATCCATAGAATGACTACCAAGCCCTATTCACGAGATACATTCTCTCCTAGCCCATATACAGTCCCGAGCCTCGGGTAATCACACCAAAGATACCACCACTTCCCAGAGGGCGCTCAATACATAGTCTGTTAGGGATCAGTACACACTTTACTGGGGAAATATGGAGCTATCATAGCTCAGGAAATACTACTTTCTACCACGATCGCACCGACTCGGGTACAATATCACCACGTAGGGCTGCTAACTATCCAATAATGTCGTATCCATCTATCTATGGACAGTAGCCACGCTTACCAAAATCATACACAACACTTCAAGTATACCACAAAAATAATCACTCGACCTAGATCGGCTCTAAAGCCACCAACCTAAATCAGGGGATACCTACTAAGTTCTAATCACTAGTATAATCCCCTTCTAACCCATATATGTTCCAGAGTCAACATATGACGAATGTACACCAAAGGTGATACTCCTCCCCAAACCATACTATATCCCAAAGTCGGTGTGAAAATATGGGCAGAGCAACATAACCCTAGGGTAAGTAACTATGCAACAAGCCAGCTAAGTAGGACATAAACAGGAAGAATAAAAACATATCGCAGCTCAACTAATAATCACAGCCCCGAGCTGGAGCTTTACCATAAATCTAATACACTAATACCCAGTCTGAAGAAATTAAACTGTAGTCTACCTAAATTTCGGTGATATCCTCGAGAAGAGTGTCTAAATATCCAAAAAAAATCACTTATAAAGCTTGAAATCGTGTGAGGTAGGTATAAATGATTGTAGAACCACCGAAATATAATTTCACGAAGTAAAACTCAAATCAACCTCTTTAATATACTGTATTAAAATAAGGAGGAAATAGAGAGAAAACCTAGAACTTTGTCCAACAAAATAAACAAGAACACTTTATATAGGCCTGCCATGGTGCCTACGCAATCGCGTTCGACCACCACATGATCGCAACCGCTGGCCGCCTTAGCCTTTACAATCGTGGCCCACTTCTATATGATTAGAAATGTACAAGGGGCCTGGGCTACGGGATCGCAGTCAAGGCCACGTGATTGTGATGCTTGGCCCCTTAGTCAGCCTCGATCTGTAAAACTAAGGCTCTGAATAAAAATGGAGTTTGATTCTGACAATTCATATATGGAATCTTCTCGATATTGGAGACTTAACAAAGTCAACAAAAAGGACATTCAGAATCATATAAGCTGAGTAAGTCCTGGAGGTGCTATAATTATAAAATATTCAAGTTATAAACAGCCAGGGAGATGAACTATATGGTCCCAACAAGTTACAATGACTTAGGGTAGTTTTAGAATGCTCTAAGTATAAAAGAATCATAAAAATAGAAAAATAACCCCGAGGGTCATTACAATATTTCCCACTAAAGAAAATTTCATTCGTGAAAGTTAAGAAAGAAGACAGTACTTGGAGAGAATTAAATAGGGGTACTGGGCATGCACATCCCTCTCTGTCTCCCAGGTAGCCTCCTCAACTGGGTGGTGAGTCCAATGAACCCTCACAACTGGAATATCTTTGGACCTGATCCACCTCACATCTCTATCAATAATGGCCCCAGGCTTCTCAATATGATTCAATCGATCATCCAATCGAACTGACTTGAAATAAAGTACATGGGAGGGATCTAGAACATAACGATGAAACATAGAAATGTGAAACATCGAATGAACAGTTTCAAACTCT
>JBDJHY010166668.1:0-12443 GCA_039654485.1 Withania somnifera | reverse complement strand
TACATAAGTAATCTCAATCAAACTCATTAGATGAAAATGAAACGAGTTTTGGGATATCTAAAACATACTCAAAACTACATTTTGCATTATCACAAATATCCCTCTAACTACGTTTTGCATTATCAAAAATATCCCTCTATACTTAAAGGATATAGTGATAAAAATTAGATCACCGGATATTCAGAAGTTAAGTTTACAAGTGGGTATGTATATACAATCGGTGGAGGAGCATTGTTTTGAAAATCGTCCAAACAAAAATGTGTTGCTCGCTCTATAATGAGATTTGATATCATAGCTTTAGATAAGATCGGTGAAGAAGTTGGGTAGCTTCAGAATTTCTTGAAAGATATACCTTTTGGGCCCATATTATTGGTACTCGTATATATATACTGTGATAGCCAAGTGGAAATGAGAAGGATGGGGAGAACTATGTATAACGGTAAAGTTGGTCACATATGATAAAGATATAATACCATTAGTCAAACACGCTCTACTGGAATTATAATTGTTGACTATGTAAACTCAATGGATAATGTATTGGATCCACTTACAAAGGCCTATATAGAGAAGCACTTGAGAGATCGTTAAGGGTAATCAGTTTAAGGCCTGGGATAATTCATCATGGTGGTGACTCTACCTAGCAGACCAAAGATCCTAAGAACTAGGTTCAAAGAGATAAAATAAAGTAATGTATGCTGGTATAATATTTTCAAATAACTTAATTCATTCTCGTGATAAAGACAATATTCAAGAACAAGGTTAAAACGTCAAGGGTTTAAGATTTTTGATGGTTTCTAAGTTTGGCATATATGAAGAAATAGTTATATATAGTATTATATATTTAGAAATCAACCTATGTGAGTGTGAAGTGTAAGACGCTTCAAGGAGAATGAGAGTTAAGGTTGATTCTGTCAGCACTCATGAAATCAGAAAGAGTTCATGGTTGCAACAAACTAAATTGTGAGAATCATAGACGTGTTAATATTAGTTGAGTGACTTGTATTGTCTAGGAGTACAAAAAAATTAACATTTTAAAGATGTCATATCTCGCTTTATCGAGTGCATTCGATATAAGTTCACTGCAAAAAGTTCAAAGAAAAATCTATTTATCTAAATGCAACTAGTCTTTTCTTATAAACCACACTTATTCGTACATTCTTTTGAATTATAGTCATTTTCAATTCATGTGGGATAATGTTGAGTTTCTACATATTAAATGTGAAATATATAGAAGAAAAGTAAATGGAAAATGGGGGAAACAAATTTAGAGGAAAATGAAAGTAAAAGTAAAGTAGTCTTGACTTTTAAGTTGAAACATTTCTTCCACATTATTAGGAGAAAGAGACCTTGTTCTAATTTATAGGGAGTTTAACATCTTCATGCTAGTGATGAGCTACGAAGAAGATGTGCCTTGCAACATCGTCGTCATCGCTCGCTCGGCTTTGGATTTGGATAATGATCGATCTAGAGACTATATTTTTGGATAAATTTATTTAAAATCGATTGCTTAGAAATTATTTAATTCAAAAATAAAAATTAATATTTTTCTTCCATATGCGGTCGTATTTGATGATATATGGACACATACTCCGAAGGGACCCATTCCTTCATTCAAGTTTCTATTCTATACGCGGAGGGCATATGAGGCCGTATATGACCATATGTGGATCGTATATTACATCACGGAGGGCATATGCGGCCTTATATGACCGTATGTGGATTACATATTGCATCACATATTATTCTAGAACTTTTTTTCATGTGCAAAATGACATATGTTGATGAATACAGCCAGATGAGTATCTGTATATTACTGCAGTGTATTTGAAATAATGCAATTTTTAGGTGAAACATTGCAACTTTCCTAATCATTGCTCCTCTTTTCAAGAGGTACTTGTTGTCTATAAATATCTCATTTCTCCTCAAATAATGCATACAAAATTCTCTCATTTTCTTCTACATTTCTTACTCTAAAATCTAATGTGACTTACAACCTTTGGGTGGTTCCTAGTTCTACAGAATTTAAGGTACTGTTATTCTGTAGAAGTTGATCATTTTATCTTGGGAGGATATATTTCATAACCTCGGATACTTGAGGAGAATAATTTTCGTAAGGATACACTTTGAATTCAATGAACTTATTCATTTCTATCCTCATCTCTTCCTTTGGTTTATTATTTTTCGAAAGTTATTTGAAGTTTGTTGTTCATGTTTTGAAAATAACAATTCATAGCTCATGAAAAGCTAAACAACCAATGTATTAACTGTTATTTGTAGTTGGACAACTTCTATATCATTGTAATTGTATCAATTAACACAAAATATTAATACAAAATACAAAATTAAAAGTTAATAAATAAAAAATAAATATGATACAAAATTAGTTCAAATACAAACTATATAAAACTTAAAGTTAAAAAAATAAAATGATTAGATTTTTCTTTCTATTTATTCTTTCTAGAATAGATTTCTTTTTTTTCCTTATTTTTCATGTCCAATTATTGAACTAAGGCATTAGCTTGTACATATTTTCAATAAAACAGGCTCTAATTATCACCTTTTAGTTAAAAAAAATAACAAAAATAATATAAGAATAAAAACATAAAAAAAAAAACTATATAAAAGTAATCAAACAAGCTTGGGGTAAAATTTGCATAGTTATAAATAAGCTCCTCAAACTTAAATGTGAGTTTGTGGAGCTTGGTGTCAACACTTACTATTACAAATAAGCTCATTGAACTTCCAAATAAAGGAAGTATTCTATATATATACTAAAGATATAAGAAATTACTGTAAATAGTTAAAAACTTGAAGTATTAAAAAGGCTTACAAGAAATTTGACTGACTCTCAAATTAGTGATGGTTTAGGACAGAGGAAGTAAAATATATAATTTAAAATGACATAAAAAGTAATATAAATTATAATAACTAATGATTTAAAATTTTGAGATATAAAAAAATTATTTGACTCTCAAAATAGGGAAAAACAAAATACCCCAAGTTTTAAATATTACAAAGAAGTTGTTCAAACTTAAGTGGGAGTTTTCGAAGCTTATGGTAAAGTTTGATATAACTAAAAATATTTAAAAATTATATAGTGGCTAGTTTTTCGTAAACAGTGAAACTCCCCTACTTTTCATGTGTGGTTGAGGTTGAAACTCCACCACCCCCTCTGTTTATCTAAATATTAAGTATTTGGATATCGCATAGGTTCATAACAAAATAAATATAAATTAATTTAGTATAACTGCTAAAAAATTATTTTAAATAATATTATCATGTAAAATATTAATTTATTGACATAAGTATACCTACTATTTTAATTTGGATAGTAATAAAATATAAAACCTTACAAAATATCATAAATAAATATTTTGTAGTTAAAGAGTTACTTTATAAATAACCAAAACATTTTATAGCAATAGCAAAATATATAAATAAAATATTTTCAATACTAATTAAAATCAAAACCCTGGTGTACCGCGAGGTTTTACAATAATGTCGTCAACTCGAGCTTCAAGTCAAAAGTAATCGTAAATTAAAACAAAAAGCTCCGGGAACTGAATTAAAGGACCACCTAACCTAAATTCGGAATTTTGAAGCTGATGAAAACATTAAATTTTTAAATTGAGGCTTCAAACTTGAAAAGTTCATTGAAGTTAAACTTTCACCTCTAACGAGTTGTTATCCCACTAAATGAGATGAAATCACACTGAAATCTTCTAGAACGAACCAAGGGTCTATCTGGGCCAAAATTCACGTTTTGTAGCTGATGAAACTTTCAAAATTTGGTTATGATTTTGCCTTCACAAGATATTGACTAAAGTCATTGAGTACCTAAGTAAATGTTATAAATTAGGAAAAATGAGATAACTCTCAATTGTACCTCTTGGGAACCAAACTACCGGTTTCAATAGTTCACCAATGACTTGTGGCAGTTACTTGAAGGTTCTAAAGTACAAGAAAAAATACGTAAATAGAAAAAAATTACATGAAGGTTCATTATAGCATCCACTATTAAAAAGGACTTTCATCCATAAAAATCAAAATAAAAGAGGAAGAAAGAACCCAAATGCTAAACTAGGAAAGAAACAAAGTTAGAAAGGACCACCCAAGAACCCAAGATAGCTCCCATGGCTGGGGAGATACCCTTAAGGTACCTTCACAATAAGAAACCCATAAATACCCAATTATCTCAAATACATCAAACTGGAAATACTGTGGATTTCCTCAAAAGCAATAAACCGCAACCGATGCCTAATCACTTCCTTTTGGAACCCCAAAGTTCATCTGTAAGACAATGTTGCCATTTCGATCAAAGAAAGAACTAAGACAACTTCTTTAAAAGTACATGAGAACACAAGTTAACCCATATGCAACACCTCCACTGAGGATCCCCAAAACCAATCAGCAAATCTAGTATCCCTAGTCTAGCCTCAAAATCATCAATTTATCTATTGAAAGATCCATAACACCCCCTGTACTGTGTCTTAAATGAAGCACTTAGAATACCAACTATTGAAACCATGCGTCATTTTTGTATTTTTCCTTTTCTTGTATATTTGAGCTTCCTTGTAGCGTCCCTAAGTCAATTATAACTTATTCAGATTGGTTGTTTAGTTCCCAAGTTATCATTTGGTTGTTATGTTTGTTTCTCTCACTTAGGGACTTTACTATTGAAATGATTAACTTCAATAAATGTTCTAAGAAAATGAACATGGAATAAATTTTAACAGCTCCATTAGCCCAAAAATATGAATTTTGGTATAGATGGACTCTTGGTTTGAGTCCGGAGGTTTTGGTTTTGATTTTATCTCGTTATGTATATTTTCTGTGTTTTGAAGTTCATAGGTGTATCTTGGTTGGACTTTTTATGATTGAATCCTCGGATTGAGAATACAACTACACATTTAGATCTAAAATATCGAGTTTAGGTTGGGTGAGATGTTCATTAAGGCTTCAGGCTAGCCGGGCTCATTTCGAGTACTCAGTTGGAATGTTGGTTATTTTTTAGAGGAATTTGGTCAAAAAAAATTCAAAACAAACTACGAATCAGAATTTTGTTTTATGTTGCTCAGTCTAAAATATTGCTTTTATATAGGTAGCATATTTATTTATTGTTCAACGGGTCCTGAATGCATTCCTAACCCTCTGTCAGGAAAATTTCATATGATTGGATTTACTGGTGCATCAGTTATTGCTGATGCAGTATCTATGCCTTCTTCTTCACGGGGTTGTATTGCATTATGGCCCTACATTCATGGCTAGTCCACCACATTAATGGAGAAGGACATTGGGTTGGCCTTCCTCTTTTCCCTTTTACGTTCACACCCACATCACCGCGTTTGCGATGGGTAAGCATAGTGCTTGATCGAGTTCGTGTTCTACTTGCCATGTTTGCATAGGCATTTTTACTGGCAGTATTTAAACCCTAAAATCTAATTTTTCATTCATTTTTCACCATTTTTTGACTTTCAAAGCTCTAAAATCATAATTTTCAATCCTTGGGGATTTTCATGCTATAGCACGGAGAAGTTAACCTTTATTTATCTACAACAGGTGGTAAGACTTCATGATATTCTTGTTTTTATTATCTCTGATAATGATATTCAGTTTACATCTCAGTTTTGGGTGTCTATCAGTATGGTATGGGTACCCAAGTATATCTCAACACAAAATTTCATCCACAATAGAGGTCAATCCTAGAGGACCATTCAGGACCTGGAGGACATATTGTGGGCGTGTGTACTTTTTTTGGTTGTTCTTGGGATCATCATTTTGCATTGTTAGAGGTTTCATATAATAATAACTACCGCTCTAATACTCAACTCTTTTTTAGCTCTTTGTATGATGGAAGGTGTCGTTTAGCTATTGGTTGGTTTGATGGGTTTAAGTCCAGACTTCAGAGTACATATCTTCTTTGGTATGCTTTAGATAGAATTTTTTTTATTTAGATAGACTTCAGGCATCCTGGGGTATTAAAAAGGTTATTTGAACCACGTCATCGTGCTTTGGAGTTTAGTATTTGTGATAGAGTATTCTTATAGGTATCTCCTATGAAGGGCATAATCAAGTTTAGAAAAAGGGACAAGCTTATCCCCTAATATATAGGCCCTTTTAAGATTCTTAATCAGATTGGTAGTATTTCTTATAAGTTAGTCTTTCCTCTTATGTTTTCTGTTGTGCTTTTGGTGTTTCATATGTCTATGTGTTGAGACCATATATTCCAGATGAGTCGCACGTGCTCCATTATGATTCTATTTAGGTCAATATGGGATTATCGGTTGTTGAGGAGATGGTTCTTATTTTGGCTAGGGAAATAAGAAATTTTGGGTCTAGGGATATTCCCATGGTCAAGGTTCAATGGAGGGCTCATCCTATGGAAGAGGCTACTGAAAGATCGAGAGTGAGTTGAGATCTTAGTATCTACTGTTATTTATGCCTTCAAGTACTTCTGACTTTTAGGAATAAAAGTCCCTTTTTAGTAGTGTATGTTGTAATAACCTTATGGTCATTTTTGTGTTTTTACCTTATTATGCATTTTAAAGCTTCCTATAACGTCCCTAACTTATTTTTGACTTTTCAGGACTGGTAGATTAGTTCTCGGGTCATTCGTTTGGTAGTTGTGTCTGTTTCCTTATTTTAGAGCATTTATTATTAAAATCATTGATGTCAGTCAATTCTGTGGAAAATAACTCTTAATTGAATTCTGATAGTTCTTTTATCTACTTAACATGGATTTTAGTCTAGATGGACTCTTGGTTTGGGTCTGTAGGCTTTTGTTTTATCTCGTTCTGTGTGTTTTATGTGCTTTGAAGTTTGTAAGTGTAACTTGGGTGGTCCTGTTATGATCGGAGCCTCAAATTGAAAATCGACTGCGCCATTAGCTTTGAATGTTGAGTTTGGGTTAGTGAACTATTAGTTCCAAATTCAGGCTAACCGGTGTCATTTCAAGTACTCAGTTGAAAAGATGATTATTTTTTCATAGGATTAACTTTGGTCAAAATTTTGTCGAAACGACCTTGGATTGAAATTTTTTCTGAGTTGTTAAGCCCGTAATGTTGTTTCTATGTAGGTAGCATATCTGGTTTGTGTTCATTCAAAATGCATTCTGAACCCTTTGTTAGGCAAATTTTTGGTGGCTTGTTTTGTTGGTTCATCCACTATTGTTGAAGTAGGCTCAATGCCTTCGCGTTCGTAGGGATAGATTGCATTCGTATAGAAGAATCCTGGTTCGCCCCCTCTTTTCCCTTTTATATTTCCACCCACACCACCATTTTTGCGGTGTGTCGGCATGGTTGTTAACTGCATTTGCGGTCTACTGGCCGCATTCGCACACGCATTTTTCTTGGCATTATTAAAACTCGAAAATCTGATTTTTCATGTACTTTAACCGTCTTTTCACTTTTGAAGCTCTAAAGTCATATTTTCAATCTTGGGGTTTTGCATGTAATAGTGGGTGATGTTGGAAAAATGAATTTCTTCGATTATTCTTTAATTATTGCTAAGTTTCATTCTAATTTCACTAAATTTTATCAAAAATTTCTCGATTCTTGAAAGTTGTTTCTTAAGATTGTATCAATGTTAACTTATATTTTGCTCGTCTTAGACTCAAAGTTTGTGTATAAGTTCACTACCATGTGGGGAATATTTTGGTACCTTTATTCGTAGTTTTGGCTTTATGGGCCCATAGACCCGTTTTGACTTGGATTTTGACCCTGGATATAATTATAGTTTTACATATATCATTTAAATCTTGTTAGTATGTAGATTATTAATTTTCTAGTTTCTTAATCATTCGGGTTTATTTGCGTATTTGTGGGTTGGAGCGGTCCAGGCTACTTCATTCAAGAACTTGCGAGCCTATCTTCAGACATCAAGTAGGATATGTCTTACCTATCTTACACTTGGATTATATAGGAAATCATAGTAGTATTTACCCATCCTTGGGTCGAGCTCTGCAGGTTTGGTACCCTTGACCATAAATGCTCTTTTAGTCTGCTTCTTGGTTATTTATTATTGTTGCATTTGCGACTATAGTTACCCTGTGACCCTGAGTGGTCTTTGTTGACTCTGGAACTTAGTTCGTGGGATTATTGAGAATGTATGTGAGTACCATACATTTGCTAGCTAGTTCTAGATGCTATAGTATCCGCGCATGTGTAGGGCTGGCAGAACTTGTAGAGTTGTTATGTTTGAGCATATCATTATTATAAAACTAGTTTTATGAATTAGTTTCTTCTGTTTTATAGACAAGAGCGCATGGACTTGTGGGCTCGTTTCTATATTATGGAACTAAATTGAGTATTTAATGATGGTTTTACCAGTTTGTTATGATAAATGCATTAACGAAGATGTAATCACTGTTTTGAGATATTAATAGATTTAGTTGCATCCAAGAGCTAGACATTGGTATTTATTCGGAATTTATACCCGGTTGCAGCTGGTTACATTCATTGATACTTGATTATGATATAAATCTGTTAGAGGTCCGAGTACAGTTTGCTACATGTTTTATATGTGATTGCGGGCTCCATGTACCTTGTCGATTCGGTCTTGCGGGCGCTCGGATGAGGGGTATATGAGGGAATAGAGTTAGATAGGATACAGCCTTCCATGGGTCCTACCAACCAAGCTTACGGGTCTGGGGTAGAAGCATGAACTTACCTGTCATATCATCACATCTTTATGCTTATTATATCATTAAGTACTGTTTGCTGGCAGTACTCTCTTGTAGTAAGGATTCCAGAGGATTTGCATTCTTCCTTGTTGTATCTATCAGTCGTACGGAAGGCCGTTGGGATTATTACATTATTACTTGTTTTGATTCACCTATACTAGTTGGTATATTTTTTGGCTCCTTTTTATGCCTCTTTATTGTTATACTTTTTGTAGTTAGCCTTTCTTCCTATTTTCATAATTTAAAATCGCTTTATTATGTATTAGTTAAGCATGAATTCAGGTACATTCTCTCTTTTGTTTGCCTGAATCTTCCTTATTTTAGCTAGTTATCTAGGATAATTACTTGTCATTATCTTGTTGACTAGTTTCTCTATTTGCTCTTCATGTTTGACTCTTGTGACCTATTTTCCTTATCTTTCTATTTAATGTTTTTACTTCGTATTTGATCCAGTCGTCCAATGATGCCTATTGGGTACACATTTATTTGGTACTCATACTACACTTCATCTTTTGGTGCATACCCTTGATGAGTGGTCACGGTTGATTCTTCGATTTTGTGCTAACATTCTGATTTTAGGTAGACGATGGCTTCTAGTGCTTGAATCTTGAAATTATCTTTCTTTATAACTTACATTGTCCTTTTTTTCTTTTCGAGAAAAACATTGTATTTCATTTCATACTTGTACTCTTATTACTGTCTCATGTATTAGATATCAAGTTTTGGGGATGTTATTGACTTGATTTAGACTTTCATTTATCCCTATCCTTTATGTTTATGTCTTATCTTCTGCTTTTAGTTCTTTACTCTCACTTTGTCTTTTTTTAGGGTAGTTATCCTACGGTGGAATATAGGTGCCCTCATGACCTGATAAATTGGATCTTAATACTTAACCGCACCCTTTAACATGACTTTAGGTTACTAAGAGCTAGGCATCTAGGCCTGATATCATAGGAACCGAACCACGTCAACAAAACCACCTCCCAAAAATAAACAATACAACATATTATGCACTAAAAATGACGTTGAGCCAATAGGAGAGTAGAAATTCAATTAGCCAAACAATGACATCCCTAACATGCACTAAACATTAGAAGATAATGATAACTCCACTAGCTAGTCTGTAGTAACCTGCTTTTACTAGTAACTCCGTTGTAGACCCTTCTACACCTTAATCATTCTTACGTAGATGGAACATGTAGGAAAAGTACTTTAACAATATCAACCAAATTAGATCCCCATTGTTCTAAGAATTCAACATTAGTCCCTGAACCTTTAATTGCCTCTTGGACCTATGAAAGCCTCGCTAGTCTCAATATCCACAACGGATCTTGAAGATCACACAACACTAGCCCTCTATAATCAACACCACTAATTCTTTCATACCATATTAGGAACCTGACATATCATCTCCCAGAAGTTTGTATCATCAGATCAAATCTTCCTTCAAATAGACTTCCAATGAAAAGCAAGACTACTGAAGTTCCACAACCAAGATGGAGTAAATCCACACCATGCACCCACAAACTATCATAGCTCCAACTAACCTATCAAACCCAAATAACAACTCCATTGGCAAGAGGGGAAATCCCCAACTAACAAATAAGTGATAACCATCAGAGAAAAACCCTGGAACACGAGCACACACTAAGCCCTTGATGTATCATTTCACTAAAGTTATGGTTGACTCTCTGGAACTGACATCTCGAACCCCCAAGTCGTCGGGTGGAACTAATGAATCTTTTCTAAAGATATAAGTAAATCTCAATGAAAACAAAGAATATTTCAGAAAGGACTATGCCAAGATGAACCAAGATATGAATAATGTCCATGCACCTCAAGTAAAGTACTACTATATCAAATGGATACTTATAAATTTATTAGTATAACAAAGAAAGACTATTGTAGCTTAATGCATAAGCTACCGGTTAATAGAGATGATAAATATCTCTTAATGTGCACCAATCAAGCCATATCTAATCTTCCTAAAGCCTAAATAATAGTTTTGGTAATACCAAGTCCCAAGAATATGGTCACCCCTTGACATAACACAACCCTACTACAATCAACACCCTACAACCTTAGGGAAATAGTACCTCTCTATTCGTTGAATCCCATGCACCCAACTGAACAATTCTTATTATTGAAAACTGGTACACCATACTAATACAAGTTAATCCATACTAAACCAATCATTAGGAAAAAAAATCCCTTCCAAAATATGCTAACCTGTTACACAGGTGACAACATAGCTCATTGTGCTACCACTGTGCCACTCTAGCACCCTCCAAACAAAAGCCAGTAGACACTTTGGCTCAACATCCTTCCTATTCTAAGTTGAAGGACTGGAAATATGTACATAACCCCAGGATCATGCACCAATTGACCTAAAAGATGGATTACCAAGATATCGCATCTCAAAACAAGGAAACCACAGGATCGGCACCCCCAATCCATAACTAAAAAAAACATCTATAGAGGAAACTATGAATATGAACATAACTTGAGCTCCACAGACATTAACAAAATCTAAAACTACTCTGCTTACATCCTCGATCAGTCGAGGCCATACCATGAAAACAAAACAAAAATGGTCCTAAGGCCCGCTGAACCTCAAAAGACAAAATCAATATCTTGTTCGAGTGGGTGGACAGGTAGGTCAGTTAGGACGATTTCTACAACTCTCTAACCACTAAAACCAAAATAAGAAACAAAGCAGTGATGCTACTATCTTTGACAGGTTCTAGCTAATCTAGGTGGCATCAGAAATATCTTCCCTGACAATAAGGAAAGAGGTAATCCCCGCAACTAGTAAAACCAAACAACACTCAAAACCATATAGTGAGGTGGTAACCTGTCCATGCCCGGAGACATAACACCAACCCTCCTAATCTAGAACAACTAGATTAACTTACCTTCAAGCTTCAATGTACCTACCAAAATAAAGCCCAGACAAGCCTCTCAAAACAACACTCAAGCCCCTCAAAGGATAGCTAATCGGGTCTAGTATTGCAATCCACCACTAAGAGAATATCTATCAAAGTACAATAGGTATAATCATAAAAAATGTCTCACTATCTTAACACCAAATGGTTAGCAAGAAGTTGCGAATAGACATAAGGATCCAAAATCATATGAGACCAAGACTGGATGATGGTCAAGCAAAGGTCGAACCTGAAATAATAGCACCTTAGGTCACATCATTTGAGGCTTCTTCCTCCACAATATTCAGAATCACATAAGTCATGAATTGATCATGCCAAACCTAATCACCACCAAACTGACCCTCATAATAACTGCCTACCCACCACACTGAGCATCACCCATAACACCCCTGCTTCTAAGGTAACCACCTCTAACTGGTGGAAATATGACCTCTATAGAACCCTAAAATAATTGAACTAAAGGCTAAACTACCCTTGTATTTAGGGCTATATCTAGAAAAATACTAGATATACCACACCCATAGCATAGCCTTAATAACAAATATCGATAAAAAATATTTGCTAAACCAGAATGGGTACCTCAATCTGAAGCCCCATAATGTAATGATCCTTATGTTAATTTCTGTGGTTTTGCATATTCTATATCTTAGAGCCTTCTTGTAGCAACCCAAAGTCATTTATGACTTATCGATACTGGTAGTTGTATTCTCGAGTGGTTCATTTGGTCGTTATGTATGTTTTTCTGTTTTAATACCTTAACTATTGAAATTGTTGACTTCAGTTTACTTTTAATGTAAACAAACTTGGAATTGAAGTTC
>JBDJHY010166659.1:0-12443 GCA_039654485.1 Withania somnifera | reverse complement strand
GATTATCCAGGACAAACTATGGGCAACGTATAGTAGGCAGAAGTTCTACGTGGATCGTAGTCTTTGGCCTTTTGAGTTTTGTGTCGGAGACATGGTGTTTTTAAGAGTTTTACCCATGAAGGGTGTAATGAGGTTTGGTCGGAAGGGAAAGATTAGCCCCAGGTTTATTCAGCCACATGATATTAGTGAACGAGTTGGCACTATTTTGTACTGATTATCCCTACCTCTAGAGTTAGCGGTGGCCCATCTGGTTTTCCACATATCTATACTTTGCCGCTATGTTCCAGACCCCTCCCATAAGTCAATTCAGTTGGATGATCATTTGTCTTATGTAGAGCGGTCTGAGGGAAATATAGACAGGGATGTGAGATAGCTCAAGTCCAGGTATATTCCTATGGTTAAAGTCCATTGAGCTCATTTTTTGGTCAAGGAATATACCTAGGAGATGGAGAGAGATATGCGTGCCTAGTATCCTCATTTATTTGTACCTTCAGGTATTTTTGTTTTCCTTGAATTTTACAAATGAAAGTCCTCTTACTGGTGGATGTTGTAATGACCCTCTCGGGCCATTATTTTGTACCTGTGTGGTTTTTGCATCTAGAGTATTTCAGTAGTTGTCCCAAGTCATTTAGGGCTTGCTGGGACCAATTCTATGAATCACTAGCAGTTCTGTTATGTTTATCTCAGTTTTTTATTTTGGATTGTTAACTTTAAAATTGGATATATTCAAGAATAAATTTCTTGAAATTGCGATCAAAATCAAATTCCAACAGTTCTGTAGCTTCGAAACGTGGCTTTTAGTTTATAGAAACTCTTGGTTCGAATTCCTAGCCTTTCGGTAGCGGTGTTACACAGTTCGATTAAATCTTTTTATTTTAAAAATGATTATGTCGTTGTTTAAATAAAAATAAAATTATATATTAGTGTTTCCTAGAAAAAAGATTTTCATAATTATGAAATTGTTTTTCAGATAATATAGTTTTGTATTTATTTATTTTATGAAAAACTTTATAATTAATTAATATTTTAACGGAGTTAGCATGAGTAATTATGTTAAAATTTTATTATTATAAGAAATAGTTTTCATTAGAAATAATTTTCTATTAATTTTTATATAGTTAAAAATTGTAATAATGTTATAATGAGCCTATATAATACTCGAATATAATTAGAGTAGAGAAAATATTAAGGACACCTCACTTCCACGTGGGAGAGATGTAATCACCAAGAATGACACATTGACATATAGTAAGGATGAGTCATATTATGCAATCCTTGAAATAGTCGTGGTGGCTATATATAGTGCAACCTTGGATTATCACTTCGACATATATATCTCTACATAGTAAAAGTATTCCTTGCATTTACATACTACCTTTAGTTATAAAATCTGTAGGAAGCTAGAAAGTTCTTAAAAAGTGGTGCAATTAGCTCATTTTTTTCTTCATTTTTGGGTATTTTTTATACTTATTTTCGCGTTAATTCTTAAAATGAAAATTTTTCTCCTATAAAATTTCTGGGATTGTTTCTTCATTATCATCTATCTGTTTGAGCCTGATTTTGTATCATACAATTTATAAGTTGTGCTCCACGCATTTGTATAAGTATTTTATCTTTTTGAGATGCAGGTTCACGGACCCATTTTTAGCTTGGATTTTTATTTTGCTATTTATATAAAAATGGGTTTTGTTTTACTCGTCTTGATACGTGGATTATGCTTTTGTTATCTTCGTGCGACCCGGAGCTTGTTTGGGATTTTTGGCTTCTTTCAGCATAATTCTCGAGGTTTCACCAGAACCCAGGTAGGCTATGGTCTACTCTCTTTAAACTAGGTATTAGCATTGTATATTTATGGTAAAGTGCCAGCTCGGTGCTAGGTTACTAGTTGGAGCCTATTATGTTTATTACTCTAGTCTTTAGCCTATTTTGCTGGCTTTGTTGCTTGATTATTAACCGCAGGGCTACGTGGCCCTACCTTCGTGTTTGACACTGTCTCTAAAACATAGTTCATGGGGAGGGAAAATAGCTAGTGATTAGATCTTAGAAGCTATTACCTAGATTTTACCTGGTGGCTTACCACTGATCTAGACTGTTGTTTGTTGTGTTTGGCGATCATGCATGGTTATTTGTGGTGTGGGATGCCGGTTGAAATTTTGAGTCTGATATTTATACTATGACTAGGTTTTATTGGTTTTGTCACTAAAAGGGAACTTTCATTTACTATATGTATATCTTCGATGACTACTAGGCAATTAAAAGTTATTTTTCACCTGACCTGACACTACTTTCCTGGACTATTACTGTGTTTTCTGAGATGCCTAAATTGCAAAATTTGGTTTTCTATTGTGTTTTTTGATACACCTACATGGTTGGTCTTAGCTTCTTTCTTAAGTATTATACATGAGCCAAGCCATAGTTTGACATTTCTTCCTGGATGACTATGCCTTAAATGGATTTTGTATGAGATTTTGCATGCAAATTTGGGTCCCTCCACAGGCCATGTCAGCCTGGGTAGCCATGTTGGGCATGTTACGTACCCTGGGGGAGGGGTATATGACACAGTAAAGGTATACGATTTGAGTCCTCCGTGTGTCCTTCCTTGCGTGCCTTATTTCTACAAGAGCAGCATGCAAGGTCACTATTATGACATTTACTTGTCAGCACCCCCTTGCATTGCATTATTTCTTGATTATCCCCTTTGGGCTTATGGGAGGGGATAGGGGGTTACACTAGGTTCGTTGTATGTCATTTTGTACCTATTGGTAGTATGGGATGCCAGTAGGTTTTGTCTGCTAGCTAGGCTTCTTATTGTATCACATCTATTGTTGGTGTATTTCATAGATCATCATGCCTTCCTATATAGCCATTATACTGTTACATTTATAAGGTTTTGTAGGAGCTCTAGGTATGCATCACGTTGTTCTTAATTTCTTGTATATTAGATTCACTGATTGTCAATCTTTCACAGTATGTCATGGTGGTTACTATAGTAGCTCCCCCTCTCTATCTAACATTTCTATGCTTTCCCTACTTGCTTATGATCGCACTTTACCTTATTTATTCTTGTTTTTACCCATTAAGCCTATAATTACTACTGGTTACCTGTGTTTTTAGTACTCATAATTCACCTCTTCGTCTTTTTTTGATGTAGATCCTTGTACGAGTCAGCAGGTAAGATGTGATCATACAAGCTAGATTGGAGCTACTTCAGAGACACAGTGAGCAATTGAGGTTCAAGCTAACCGGTTCTCCTTCTGATGAAATGAATTCCTAGTTTTGGTTAAGAATAAGTATTTGTACTTTTTTTTCTCGTAATGGGATGTATCTTGTTTTGTTCTGTATATATAGATGCTCTAGATCCATGATACTAGGTTCTGGGGGGCTTACTTTTTATGTACTGTTCTACTTTCTTTTGATCTTTATCACATCTTCTCTTTATCACTTTTCTTTTCTTTTGTCGATGTTGGATACTAGCCCATAGATGACTGCTCTAGTCTAGGGTTTTTTCTTGTCTATAGGTAGGATGTAGGCTCCATCACAACTCTAAACTTCTGGTTCATGACAAAAAAATTCAAACCAAATATGCAGACTGCATATAATTGATATTCCAAACTCAATGGAATCGACAAAATGGCCATTTGAGTTCATTTAGATATAAATAGCCCCAAAACCAAAATGAGTCCAAAAATGCTAAAAATCCAAAAATCCACACTGACCTCCAAGATGAGTCCAGACACCTTGGGAAGTATGAAACTAACCCTACTAGATCAAATAAACATTATGAAGCTGATGGAAGCATCAAAAGTTTGATACGACTCTTTGATCATCAATAGTTGTATTAAGGAAAAAACTTAAATCTAACTGAACTGAATTTCCTCAAAATAGCTCAAAAAATAATAGAGAAGCCCATAACCTAAACCAGTGTTCCAAACATACCAAAGTCGTTATTCCAGAGCTAACAGAACTGTTGAATTTCAATTCTAAGCGTCTTTTCTAAGATTGCACTCTCAAGTTTTACTATTTTAAAGTTAAAACTTCAAAACATGAAACTGAGATAACATGCAACTGAACCACTAGTGAACCAAGACACCAGTCTTAGCAAGTCATAAATGACTTGGGGGAGGCTACTAAAAGGCTCTAATCATATAAAAATAGAAAGCAAGAAAATGACCAAGAGGGTCATTACATTATTGTGATCATGACCCAATGGTTGCGTTCGTGATGTCATCAAGTAAACCAGGATTTAATGAACCACATTTGCGACCAGTCCACCGGGATCAAGGTGCATCTAGGTCAAGCTAGGTTGCATTGTGATGAAGCCGCGATGTTCGTGGAGGAGATCACCTGGGCGGTGTAATATTAAAACCAAAAATTTTCATTGTTTTTCAAGAGTTACATAATCTTTACTCAATTTAAAAAGAACAAAAGCATGGATTTTGAGATTAAGCTATTGGGTAATGATTCCTAACCTCATTTCATCAATCCTTATCAACTTTATCATAAGTTTACCTTGAATTGAAAAGGCTTATCAATGCTAAAATAGAGGTTTTAGGCCAAAATTCAAAAATTAAATTTAATGATTTGGAACCCGAATTTGATTGAGATTTTTATAAAATTTCATATTTAGACTTCCAGACTAACGAGCAACTCCTTTTCAAATAAAATTTTGATTTTACCCTTATGGGGCCAGTGCAGTTTCCGGATATCTCTTTCTATCTTTTACTTTATTTTGTCATTACTTATTGAAGACACTTTTGGGAATAAATTTACCTATAAAATATTATAGTGTCTTGTATAGATACAGAGCATACCTTGTTTTTTGGAATCAAGTATTATATACCAATTTCCATCCTTTATATTCTCACCGACTCTATTTATTTTTCTGTTTTCTACGTTTTGTTGTCGTTGTTGGGTTTTGGCTGACCTATCCCAGTAGATGAGGTAGGTTCCATCATGGTCGACTTTAGGTATTGACATAATACTACTCCCGAAAAACTTTAAACTGTTGATTTCTCCTGGCAAGATTTGTAGGACCAGCATTAATACCCAATTAACCTTGTAAACTATATTGATTTTCTATATAATATGTATTTTAGACACGTGTATTTATGTTATAATCATGAAATAAAAAAATAGGCCTTATTTATCGATACTCTAAGTAACTAAAGTTACTTTAGTTTTCAAAGATGGATTTTAGTCTTAGTAGACCATTTATCAAATACAATTGACTCTGAAATAACAATCATGAGTTTTTTAACTTAGTTTTGAGACAATAGAGTCAAATTCATCAAATCATGGTGATTTCATAAGAATTCATGAAAAACATATTTCTAAACCATAAAAAAGTATAAAATTATGGGAACATGTGAAATTAACGTGAATCATGCTAGGAAACTAATTATACATGAAGAATATAAATATGGTGTTTTACCCTAAGTTCATTAATCATGGGATTTATTAAAATGCTGAAGGTTTTTGACACAAGAATGGAAGGAAACACTTATTGAAGTATTGCATACTTAATTTGAAACCTTTTACACTAAAATTTTGTTGAGGTTCTTGAGCCTTTAAAAACCCTAAGTTTATTCTGAGAGATCTTGGATTTGTTTGTATTTTAGGTATTTATATTAACCCCTAGGGAAGCCAAAAAACATAGATTAGGTATTGAAGGTCTAAGGAAAATACTAGAATGCCCTTGAACTTACTGATTTGCAAAAATATCACAGGATACCAAGAGTCGACCCACAACTCAGGATGTTTTTGTGGTTGGTTACTAGAATTTGACTGACACCCAGCGAGTACATACTATAGTTGTGGTTTCCACTTTACAATTTGTGAACTAGCTCTTAGTTTGAGACCGAACTTGGTGTTTTTCAAGACTTGGTTACCACAAGTCAATGGTACAACTAGTGGTGTCCATTCCATGAGTTGTACCTAGGCCTGAAATTCCAACCTTCTGTCAGGCTTTCCACGAATTGGCAGTACAACACAGGGAGAGGGTCCCATGAGTCGTGACTCAACTCATGTAAGTTTTGGGTTTTTTTATCTTGGTTCATGTATGGGGTATTACATTATCACCCCTTGGGATCATTCATCCTTGAATGGAGGCTAAACTGATTCTGGAGTGGTTTTAACTACTAAAACTAAATAACTGAGTACTAAGCTTAATATAAACATGGTATTGAATGATCTGACTAAACCAAACCTGACTGAATGCATCTAATATTCATGTACATGTTGAGACTCCTGAAAACTGATATAGAGCATAAAAATGTGAAAATTAAATTGAATAGGGAGGATAATTACCTCAAGCTTAAGATGAACTAGAAGGGAAAAGATAAGGATATCTAGTCATCATATATGGTTTTGTTTCCCTAATATCTCCCTCTATGGACTAATTACATTAAAGATCTTTGACCAAATATACATCCTTATCTTTGAGTCTATAAAGCTGATAGTCTAGGATTTGAATAGGAATCTCCTTATAAGTTAGAATGTCTCTAATACCAATGTCCTCCATAGGCAACACTAAAGAAGGATCACCAATTCATTTCGTTAAGATGGATACATGGAAAACTGGGTGCACTGTTGCTAAGTTATCTAGAAGGTCTAACTCATAGGTGACACTAACAACCCTCCTTAAAATTTGGTATGGGCCAATACAGCGAGACTGAGTTTCTATTTCTTCCTAAATCTCATGACTTCCTTCATAGGGGAAACATTATGTAATACCTAATCATCCATATCAAAATCTAAATATCTCATCCTCACATCTACATATGACTTATACATGCGTTGACGTGTCCCCACTCTATCTCTAATGATCTGAATTTTTTGGGTAGTACATAAACTATCTTATGACCTATCTTGTATGTCTCACCAACCTCAAACCAACCAATGGGAGATCTAAATCTACTACCATATAAAGCTTCAAATAGGGCCATTTGAATATTGGAGTGATAGCTCTTTTTGTATGAAAACTCGATCAAAGGTAAGTCTACCCTTGAAATCAATAGCTCATACCCTCAGCATTCCTTCAGGGTCTAGATATTCTACTCATCCTAACCATACATCTACGAGTGAAAGATTCTACTGAGATGAATCTACATATCAGAACCCTTATAAAAAGACCTCCAAAACTAGGAGGTAAACTATGCACCTCTATCTTAAATAATGGATAACATAACTCATCCATCCTGAAAATCCCCTGAAGATATAACCTCCTATAATCTTCTACAAAAAAAAACTAGTATGAATTGGTAGGAAATGGGAAAATTTGGTCATCTGTCTACAATCACCCAAATAGAATCACATTGTCTCTTAGTACATGGTAGACCTATAATAAAGTGATCCATATTTATAACCTCCGACTTTCACAAAGGAATATTGAAATTTTGTATCTCACCTACTAGACTTTGGTTCTCTACTTTCTTGGACACTTAGTGACAAAATAAATTATGACCTTCTTCATCTTATTCCACCAATAGACCTCTTTCAAGTACCTATACATCTTAGTAACACAGGGATGGATGGAGTATATAAAACTATGGGCTTCATACAAGATCTTATAACTTAACCCATATACATCTGAAACACACAAATAACCCTGATACCTAAGCCCACCATCTCCCCTTTAGGAGAAAACATGCACCCTTTACTTGTGCATTACTCTAGTTTGCTAAAACAAAACATGATAACTTCTTGCTTTTGGTTCACCTCAAGCACTAAGGATGACTATGAAGCATTCTGAACTAGCATACCTCCATAATCTAGACAAATAATTTTGATCCCTTAGTATGCAATTATGTGCACTTCCATAGATAATTCTCTCTTATCATTATCAACATGGGTCACATTACCACCGAATAATATGCTAAGGGTTTTTGCCACTATATTCGCGTTGCCAAGATGATACATCACACCCATATCATAGTGTTTGATTAGCTCTAACCACCTTATTTAATGGATATTCAACTCTTTATGGATGAAGACATGCGGTAGACTATTATGATTAGTGAAGGTATCTATATGTACACCATGCAAATAATGCCTCTAAATGTTTTAGGCAAGAACAACAATTGCCATCTCAAGGTCATGAGTCGGGTAATTCTTCTCATGAACTTTGATTTTTTTGCAGGTGTAGGCAATCACCTTACTATTCTATATTAAAAACATACTCAATTTTAACTCAAAAAGCATCACAATAAACAACACAACACTTTGTCCACTCTGGCAGGTTCAACATTGGGGCCGTAGTCAACTTAGAATTTAACTTTTGAAAAATTTCCTCACAAAGTTCTGACTACTCAAACTTAACTTTCTTATGAGACAATATAGTAAATGAGGAATATATAGAAGAAAAGACATCAACAAACCTGTGGTAATACCCACATAATACCAAGAAACCCTAAATTTCTGAAAGAGATATAGTTTTGAGCCAGTTTCTGACTACATCTATTTTCTAAGAATCAAATTTGGCACCTCACTAGAGATGACATTACCAAGGAAAGCTACTGACCTTGGCTAAAATTCATACTTAGAAAATTCAGTGTAAAGTTGATTGTCCCAAAGGGTCTGATAGACAATTTTGAGATGAATGGCATGCTTCTCCAGTTTTAGGGAGTAAACTAGAATTTCATTTATAAATACAATCACAAATATGTTCAGGTACTGCTTGAACACCCTATTCATGAGGTCTATGAAAGATGCAAGATAATTATTTAACCCAAAGGACATGATCACTAACTCAAAATGGTTATAACGAGTTTTGAAAGCTAATTTAGGAATACCACATTCCCTAACTTTAAGTTGATGGTAACTTGCACAAAGATCAATTTTTAGAAGTAACTATCACCCTAAAGTAGATTAAACCAGTCAACAATCTTGAAAATGGGATACTTGTTCTTGGTTGTGACTTTATTAAACTGATGTTAGTTAATGCACATTCCAAGAAACCCATCTTTCTTATGTATGAACAAAACAAGGGCACCCTAGGGACACATACTGGGCCTTATGAACCCCTCATCGAGAAGGTCTACTAAATGATCCTTAAGATCTCTAAGCTCAGAAAAATCTATTCTGTATGATGGAATAGAGATAGGCAAGGTGTCTTGGATGAGATTTTCTTCAAAAGCTATCTCTCTATCGGAAGGACCCTAGGTAGATACTTGGAAAATACATCTGAAAAATCACAAACTACTGGGATTGACTGAATATTGGGGGTGCTATACTGAGAGTCCTTAACTTGAACTAGATAATAGATACACCATTTGGATGTCATCTTTCTAGCATTGATGTAGGAAATGAAAAGACCTTTAGGAACAGATGTACTACCCTCCCACTCTAGGATTTTTTCTTTAAGGAACTAAAAATGTACAAGTCTGGTCCTATAGTCAACCATGGAATAGAAATAATGAACTCAATCTATGCTAAGGATGACATCAAAGTCTACCATGTCCAGCTCTATAAGATCATCTAGAATCATTTTCTAGAAAACGGACACTAGGTTGTTTTGATAAAATGCTTTTAACTATGATGGAGTCATCGACTGGGTGGAGATTGAAAAATCTAAAAAAGACTCTTAGGACTACTTCAGACTGAATGGCTATGAAAGGATACATAAAATATAGGGTGGCACCAGGGTCTAATAATGCATAAACATAAATAGAGTGGATAAATAACATGCTAGTTACCATATCTAGGGACTTATCCTTCTCCTGTATGGACCAAGGCATATAAACAGTTTTTGTGTTCACCAACACCAATGCTAGAAAATACATCCTACTAATCTAGGTTGGTTGTTGGGTTAATGAAGAGGTGGCCTGAGTCCTGTTAGACAGATTACTTTGACTAGTCAAAATACACTCCCTGATTTTGTGTCCTGGATGAATGCAATAGAAACATCTATTCTGACTAGCTAGGCATTTCCCTGAATGGTTCTTATCACACTTACCACAAATATGAATAGGTACATCCTATTTTTGTACTTCCATAAGAATAAGAGCCTGATGCTCAGAATTGCTGACTCTACTGAGGCCTGTAGTTCTAAAAAGAAGAACTGGCTGAGGATGGGGTTGCTCCACTTTAGGTGTACTACTTCTATGGCTACTATAACTATGGTGGTATGTGTCCTTCTTACTTGTGAATCCCTTCTTCATCTTGGATTTATCAACCTATATCTTGTCAATATTCTGAATTCAGAGTAGCTATCCACCATTCCCTAAAAAAATAGGGAGATATTTTGGAAACCAACAAACTTATCCAGATACAAATAACTGCAAACATGTCTAATGTGTATCTGGATAGATAAGTAAACTTAATCCTATATTCAGCAACTAACATACTTCTATTCCCTAAATTGAATTACTCATGGGTCTTAGCCTCCCACTTCTCCCTTGGAAAGAACTGCCTAAGAAGGTCTCCTCGAACTCAACCCACGAAGGAGGGGATGCATCAATGCCCTATTCTTTTTCTATTGGTCAACCCACAGCTTAGATACATCTTTCAAATGTTAGGATACCAAGTCAACCCTATCAAAATTAGCTATCTTAATCATATAACATGCTCTCCAAACCTCTTTCATAAAGTTCTCTAAATCCTCCCCCAAATTCAAATCATGAAACTTTGGAGGGTTCATCTAGAAGAAATTTCTCACCCTTACCTTGCCAGCATCAGTGAAAGTTAGCTGGGCTAATGTTAGGGCTAACTACTCCTAAGCCTATGTGGTGACTGCCTGCTCTAACAAATAAATGGGTTTCTAATATTCAAATGTAGTAATGTTATTCAACTGAGGTTTAGGAGATGGAGGGGACCATGAACTGGCTTGACAGGGACCTGGCTGCTTTGCATGTTATTTCTCTTATGTGAGGCATGATCTGAAAATATTTAAAGCATGAGTAATAAAGGATTTTGGAGTTAAACTCCACCACACGAATTAATACATCATATAAAGGGAAACTTTCTTGAATGTTCTATAGCCTCTCTTTTATAAATGGGGTGCATTTCACACCTATAATGAAAAATCTACAAAGCACTGGCCTCTAGACATCCTAAAACTCTTGAATGTAGCACTTTAATACCAAGTTTATCATGCCCCTAGTATACACACTATCATGGCTCTTAAAGCTACATGATAGCTCAAGTGTACCCTTGAATCATGCATACACTAAACATACAGAAATATTTAGCCACAACAAGAATATAAATGAGAAAATTTGACAACTTAAAATGAAATATATAAAATTCCCATAGTTTAAATAAGTTTCTAAGTCTGCATGCCACTACTAAATATTTTATAGAGATGCTAGGAAAAATGTCTAGTAACTCAAATAAGATACTAAAAAATTGAAATACCAGTAACTAAGATAACTGAACTATAAGAAGAATCTGGTCCTCGGACCATGAGGACTCACCACTAGATATCGGGAATGCTGAAATCAGTTCAACCCTGAGCGTATGGATGGTTAGACAAATCTAGAGAGTAAAATCATTCAGGCATAGAATATGCGTCAGTATGTAGAATCAACTGGTGTGCAATAATTTGATATAAAACAAGCTGGATAAAACATAAAAATAAGACTATGTATGAAACTAAAATAACTGTGTACCTGAATGAACTTAGAACTGGAAAAACATGACAATAACAATTTATACTAGTTTTTAATAGTGTAATTAAATCATCAACTTCAAATATAGAGATAGACTCATGTAAACTGACCTCATATAAATAGAGTAAGACTGATAAAAACACTTTGGTTTATGAAACTATAAGGCTGACTGTAAGTTGATCGATGTATGGAGACTTTATAACAAGCATAAACTTGGATGAGAAAACCCCAGAGTACACCATCTAATCCCATGCTGGGCGGCCCCCTATACCTGACTAGGTCATATACCATAAATAATCTCCTAGTGGGTCTACTAAGTCTAAGTTGATACCTTATAGGCCTAAATATCATCCTATAGTGGCACGTAGTTTTGGGACTTGGGTACACAGAACCCTTATCCTCTTGGTACTAATACTACTATCAAAAATTAAACTGTTATTGATTTCTCCTGGATAGATATGTGGGACCTACTTTAGTACCCAACTAACCTTGAAAACTCTACTGATTGTTTGTATACGTTATTGTGTTTTAGACACTTGAATTTTGATTATAATCATGAAATTATTTACCGACACTGACTTACAAGTATTCTAAGTAACTAAAATCACTATGGTTTTCTAAGCTGGTTTTAGTCTGAGTAGACTAATAATAAAATTGACTTTGAAATCTCTCAATCATAAGCTTTTCAATTTAATCTTGAGACAATACAGTAAAATTCATCAAATCATGGAAATTTGATAAAAATCATGAAAAGCATGCTTTGAACCATGAACAAATATGAAATCATGGGAACAGGAGAAATCAACATGAATCTTGTTGAGTAACTAATTAGATGTG
>JBDJHY010166639.1:0-12444 GCA_039654485.1 Withania somnifera | reverse complement strand
CCCATACTTCAATAAATTTTAGAAATTTAGGATTCATAACACAAGAAGAATAATGGGCCATCGAATGGAACCACAGTCCTTCGACAAAGAAGGAAACACTAGTAGGGCCTGACGTACCATCCAATGATCCATCAAATAGGACCACAGACTATCAAAGGGTCCGTGTAAAACTGGATAGTTCCAGATGTTGGGGAAATTTCACTAACATACTTTGTTTAACCCACACAAACTCTAGAACCAAGTTTCATGGTTTTACAATATCTCCCCCTTGTTATCATTCATCCTCAAATGAGGAACTCATGTACAGGAAAGGGAAAAGGGGATAAAAATTTAATTGACTCACTACGAAACATACACATAACCTCATATCAACCAACAAAACATGGTTTAGCTACTAACTCAGGTGACAGACAAGCCAACTATAGCTACTGACCTCAACATCAAAACTCATCATATAACACATAAATTCACAAATAGGGACTCATATACTATTTACTCTACTAACCTCAACTTTTTTCAACTCATGCATGAATACACCCAAACACTCATGCAATGCTACATGTTACATGCTCATGAAGTAAGGTGAACACAAGCTAAATAGAAAGCTTATTAACTCAAGAAGGGGTGGAACTATAAGGTAATAAATGTGGCTATCTACTCATCATGTCGTCCTGTGCCTCCCTTATAGTTTTCTCAACTGTCTAGTTTCTCCAGAGAACCTTAAGCTACCTCTTTGTTTCTAATTTGTGAACCTTATATCAAGAATCCTAACGGGGACCTCCTTATAGGTCAAGCTATCACGGATGCTAAAATTACCAACAAGTACAATCAAATATGGGTCAACCATTCATTTCTTGATTAAGAAAACATGACATATAAGGTGAATTATTTCTAACTCTGTGGGAAGATCTAACTGATAGAAATCCTTGCCTACCCCCCTCATAATCTAATAAGACAAAATATATCTTAGACTCATCGTACTCTTCTTTCCAAATCTCATGACTTCTTTTATAGGATACACCTTCAAAGATACCTAATCATCCACTCCAACTCTAAGTCTCTTCTTCTCACATCTACATATGATTTATGTATACGCTGAGCTATTTTTTATCTCTCTTGAATCACTTGGACTTTCTTCATAGAATTTAGAATAATTTTTAGACCTACAATAGCTTCCTCACTAACCTCTGACCAACCAATTGGGACCTACACCACCTCCCATAATGCCTCAAATAGATCTATCTGAGTGCTCGAATGATAGTTGTTGTTGTATAAAAACTCAATCAAAGGTATGTGTTCAACCTACTTATCCTTGAAATCGATTGCACATGCCTTCAGCATATGCTCTAAAGTCTAATAATTCCTCTCTACCTGATCATTTGTGTACCAATGAAATTGATGCTCAAATGAACTTTGGTTCCAAGACACCTTTGGAAAAATCTCCAAAACTGAGATTTAAACCGGGAACCTCTATCTAAAATGATATTCAAAGGAACACCATGAATGCGAACAATCTACTGAATTAACTTTACCATACTTCTCTGTTGAATAACTAGTGTAAATAGGTAGGAAGTGAGTAGACTTAGTCATTCAGTATATTATAACTCATATGGAATCATATCTCTGCACTCATGGTAAACCGATGACAAAATCCATATTAATCACCTCACTTCCATTGTTGAAATCCCAAAATGATGCATCTGTCCTACTGGTCTCTAGTGTTATACCTTCACTTGCTGAAAATTAGGACTCTTAGCCACAAACTCAACTATGTCCCTCTTCTTACCTTTCTAGAAATACACCTCTCTTAAATCTCTATACATCTTCGTAGTCTGGGATAAATAGAATACTGGGAGCTATGAGCCTTTGACATAATCATCTCTCTAAAAAAATATAGTTCTGGAACAAATAACCCCATCTCCCCCCCTTGGAGAAAACTTGAACTTTATGCCCTACATCTTTCAGCAGTATTAGAACTGGATCACTATCTTTCTTCTCCTTCACCCCCACTATAAAAGATGACTTTGGAAGCATTCTAACTAAGATTACCACTATACTATGCATCCATAAACATAACCTAAGGTGTGCAGCCTATGCACCTCTCTAGATATATCCCTCTTATCCTCATCAACATGAGACAAACTCCCCAAAAACAACCTACTAAGGGCATCAGCCTCTACATTATCCTTGCCTGGATGATACATCATGGTCATGTCGTAATTCTTCAATAATACAATCCATATTCTCTGTAAAAGATTCAAATCCTTCTGATCAAACACATGATGCAAAATCTTATGATCAGTGAATACATCTATATATGCTCCATACAAGTAGTGTCTCCACAATTTCAATGCAAAAACCACATCTGCCAACTCAAGATCATGATTAGGGTAATTATTCTCATGAGTTTTAAGCTGTCTAGAAGCATACACCACAACCTTACAATGATGCATTAGAACACAACCCAACCCAACTCTCAAAGAATCACAGTACACTAAGAACACCTCAAAACCCTCAGGAAAATTCAACACCAGAGTTGATGTCAACCTAGCCTTTAACTGATGGAAACTCTTCGCAGAAGTATCAAACCACTCAAACTTTACCTTCTTTTGAGTCAAATGGGGGTAGGCTATAGAAGAGAAGCCTTTTAAAAAACTACGATAATACCCAAATAGACCTAGAAAGATAAGGTTATCTAGCAAAGAGGTCGATCTAGGCCAATTTCGGACAAAATCAATCTTTTAGGAATCTACCCAAATACCCTCGTTGGAAATCAAATGAACAAGAAAGGTAACGGACTAAAGCCAAAACTCGTACTTATAAAACTTAGCATAAATCTGACGCACTCTAAGAATCTTAAGAACAACACGAAGAAGGTGTTCATGCTCCTCCTCAGTTCTGGAATAAATCAGAATATCATCAATGAAGACAATCACAAGTAGATCCAATTATGGCTTGAAAACCCTCGACATGAGGTCCATGAAAGTTGAGGGAGCATTAGTCAAACCAAAATACATGAACACAAACTCAAAATGTTCATAACACTAATGATAGAAGGAAAGACACCTCCGATCATACAATGCCTCAAAAGGCGCCATCTGAATGCTCAAATGGTAACTGTTGTCATAGGAAAACACTGCAAGAATAAAGAACTGGTCCAAACGACTATCAAAGTCAATAACACAAGCTTGCAACATGTCCTCAAGCACCTAAATAGTATTCTCATATCAAACATCGATCTGAGGATAGAAGATTATGCTCATATCGAGCTAAGTGACCATTTCAACTGTATAGTACTCCAAAAGTGTGAAGTAAACTGAGTACCTCGATCTAATATGATAAAAATAGGGGTGTGTTGCAACCACACTATATGATTAATGTAAATCTCTGCCAAATCCTGTGCATTATATCTCACCTTCACTGGAATGAAGTGAGCAGACTTGGCCAAACAATCAAAAATCACCAAAATTGAGTCATAACCACCTGAATAGTAGGCGACCCAACAATTAATCCATAGATATACACTACCACTTCCACTGGGTATAGACATCCTTTGATACACACCTCCCCACCTCTAGTACTAAAACTTCACCTACTGACAGTTTGAGCACCTAACAACAAAGAGCATGATGTTCTTCCTCATATCACACCACCAATAATGTTGACTCAAGTCATGATACATCTTTTTCTCTCCTAGATGAATGGAATATCTTGAATTATGGGCCTCCTTTAACATTAATCTCACTAATACACCGGACACAGGAACGCAAATCCTACCCCTAATCCTCAAAATACCCTCAGAATCTAACTTGGCCATCTTCGCCTAACCTCAAGGTACCTTATCACTAGCATCACTAAACCGAGTCGCCTGAATCTGCTCCATCAATGAAGAGGGGGCCTCCACACAAGAAAGAACACCACCTTCCTTAAAAGTTTTGCAATCTAACCAAATTATTGGCTAGACTCTGAACATCTCTAGCCAAAGGTCACTCACCAGCCGAATACAAGCAAACTATCCATGCTCGAAGTCTTCCTACTAAGGGCATCCGCCACCACGTTAGCGTTGCCTGGGTGATACAAGATAGTGATATCATAATTCTTAAGCAACTCCAACCAATGCCACTGCCTCAAGTTAAGATCCTTTTGGCTGAAAACATAATGAAGACTCATATGATATGAATACCTTACAATGATCTCCATATCGGTAACATATCCATAAATTAAAACCAAACACCACCGCAACCCACTCTAGATCATTAGTAGGGTATTTCTTTTGATGCACCTTTATCTGCCTCGAAGCATAGGCTACCACCTTACCCTCCTGCATTAATAATCCATCTAAGCCAACCGTAGAAGCATCACAATATATGATGAAGACTTTAAAATCCATGGGTAAAGTAAGAACAAGAGCTGACATCAATATTGATTTGAGCTTTTGAAAGCTTTCCTTGTAATTCTCATACCACTAAAAGGGCACATTCTTCTAAGTCGGTCAAGTTAATGGAGAACCAATAGAAGAAAATCCCTGCATGACCTCCTATAGTACCCAACCGAGATAACAAAGCTTCAATTCTCGGTAGGTGAAGTAGGTTTCACCCAATCACGTACCACTGCAACCTTGGACGGATCGACCATAATACCCTCCTTAGACACCACGTGTTCCAACAATGCCGCTAAACTTAACCAAAACTCGCATTTTGAGAATTTATCATACAATCGTTCCTCTTTCAATCTCCAAAGTACAATCCTCAAGTGATGAACATAATGGGACTTGATTTTGGAATAAACCAAGATATCATTAATGAACACAATTACAAAAGAATTCAAATACGGTTGAAATACGCATTTCATCAACTCCATGAACACGTCTAGGGCATTAGTAAGTTTAAAAGACATCACCAAAAACTCATAATGCCCATACCTAGTGCAAAAAGTCATCTTCGGAATATTCAAAGGTCTAATCCTTAATTGATGGTATCTGGATCTTAAGTCAATCTTAGAGAACATGGAGGCTTCCTGGAGCTGATCAAACAAATCATCAATATGAGGCAAAGAATACTTGTTCTTCACTGTCTCCTTGTTTAACTGTCTATAATCAATGCACATATGCATAGAACCATCCTTCTTCACAAAAAAGATTAGTGCACCCCAAGGTGATTCACTAGGACAAATGAAGCCCTTTCTAAGAAAATCCTGTAACTGATCCTTCAACTCAGTGGGAGACATATGCTAAGGAAGAATAGAAATGGGATTTGTTCCCAGCTTTAAATCAATACCAAAACAATATCCCTATTAGGAGAACACCAAGAAGGCCCGTCAGAGGCACACCAACAAACTCTCTAATCACAAGAACCAACTCTAAGGAAGAAGATAAACAGTAGCATCCTGTATAAAGGGCAAATAAGACATACACCCCTTCCTAATCAACCTCTAAGCCAAAAGAAAAGAGATAAATCTATAAAGATATGACCCACACATACCCTTCTACATAACCCTCGAAATACCCGACATGCATAATGTAATAGCCTTAGAATGGAAATCTAAAATTGTATAGTAAGGAGCAAGCTAATCCATACCTAAAATGGCACCAAAGTCTACCGTATCGTGAAATATCATGTCTACCCAAGTATCATACCCTGACAAGACTATGAATAAGATCAGTATACCCGATCAACCACTAAAGACACACCCACAGGAGTATACATATGAAGATTTATGAGAATGTATTATATGACATGTCAAAACAGCAAAGTGTGCAGATACATAGGAATAAGTAGACCCCAGATCAAGCAACACTGAAGTAGACATAGAGAAAACTGGGATGATACCATAATCACAGCATCAAAAGACTCAGCCTCTGGCCTCCTAGAAAAGCATAACACCGTGTGCACCCATTTATAGGATAAACTGGAGCATGACCCTGATCTCTACCTAATTGTTGTGCACCCTTTCCAGTTGGTGCACCTCTACCCATATGAACACCTCCCCTACCTCTGCCTAAATGTGTTGGCCCTCTAACTGAAGCATGAAAAGTCTGAGAAGCCTGTCGGGACTTTAACTGCATGCAATGGGGATAGGACATTTAGTTGTAACCTAGATTCCCACAAGTAAAATATGACCTAGGAGCTTTAGGCTGATATAATGAACCCTGAGAACCTGGATGGCTACCTCGACCTAAAAACCTCTAGTGAGACCCATATAAAACCTGATTCAGACTTAAGGTGGTCTGAACTTCCTAAATAGTGCCTAAAGTTTGCATAGATGCCTAAAAATTAACTCAAAAATAAAAATGACCATTGTTCTAAAGGTAAATCCTACCTCCAGATAAGGCACTAGAAATTTGACTCTAATAATGGGGCCTTTTCCCCTTCTGTCACTAGACTGACCCCTAATCAACTACTTAAACCCTCTTGCTTCCTCGATCACACTGTGCAAGGTACTTGGCATATGAGAATCTATGACTACTAAAGTATTAAGGAAAGAACTCAATTCAATTATAACCTGGCTATATTCTCCTGCACATCTGGTAAGATAGCTAAATCATGATTGGCTAACTTATAAAAGTGGGATACATACACATCCACGGTCATGCCCTCCTGTGTTAGCTTATCAAACTCATGACATAACCTATCCCTTACACTACAGGAAACATACCTATCCATAAAGTCCCGTACAAACATCTCCCAAGTCATACGAGGAGATCTAAGTAGTCAAAAGTCAAAGTAAGAATGCCACTACTATCTGGCTCGCCCTCGAAGCTGTAGAACCATGTAGTCTACCCCATGTGTAAATACAATCATCACACCATGGAGTAGCTCTTGACAATAGTAAGAAGCTCAAATGGTTCCTCGCCCGGCCCACCCTAAAAATGATGTGGGTCCATCTTACGAAACTGTCATATCTCCGCTACTGATTATCTGACATCTCAACAATGATTGTAATTGTATTTCCAATATTTGGTATCTAAATCTCATGATCTCAGTATGCTATGGGTGGCTATCCCACATAAACCTAAACTATGGGTAGCTAACCCACTGGAGCCTGAATCTTGGGTAGCCGACCCACCTGTACTGGAACCACTGGTGGCTGGACCACCGGCTTATGAATCCCTAGAATGGATCTCTACTTTAAGGTCTCTACCGTTGCTTGGGTCTAGGAACCCTGCAACATACTTCCCTGTGCTATACTCTCAAGAAACCCAATCACTTTCAACAATGTATCCTATAATAGAAGGGTTGTAACATACTCCTGAGAAAGTTTCTCCTCATCTCTATCAATAACTGGCTCAGGTGAAGCATTCCTGGCTTGACCCCTAGCTGGGTCTGCCCCTCTAAATCTCTCTCATGCTCCACCTCAGCCCCTAGCTCGGCCCTTACCTCTGGTACATGGCTTTGGAAAATCCTATGGCTCACCCACTCTGTCAATTGTGGCTCTAGTCCTGACCATCTTTCAAACAAAACATATAAGACCCAGCACATGCGAAACACCCATGCTAGATAGGAATGAAAGAATGACAGAATAAATAAATTTTTCCTAAAGTTCCGTAGCCTCCCTAGGATAAGTAATAGACATCTCCACAGCGGTCCACAAAACTCTACTAAACTTGGCTAATGTACAGTGGGACCAATAAACCTAGGGCTCTAATACCAACTTGTTATACCCCTAAAATTCGATGTGATGGAACCTACCTTCCCAACCCAATAGGTCATCCTAACTCACGGTGTAAAACAAAATGTGTTACAATGAAAAAATAATAAACTTAGGTAATAAAGAATAATAATCATATTAAGTGCAAAAAAATTTCAACTGCATACAACCAAAACCATGGGTCACCATACATTACAACTAATAAGTATTATACAAGGTTTGATGAAATCTTAAAGTCATTCAATAAGTAAAAACTCTAAGCTAGAATGGAAATTTCGGAGAATGTGGATTAACAGAAGCTACCTCTAAAAATCTCCAATAAGCAGTTAATTCTGAAAGGAAGAACTCATGGTTGATCCACTACAGTATCTACATAAGAGTGCATAAAAGGAAAGAGTGAGTACAAGATAATGGTACTCAGCGACGTCCTCGGCTGGCTAACTATAAAGTGAAAACCAAGCTCCTAATCCCCAACGATCCTCCACAATACAACCTGCATCCGACATATATATATATATATATATAACACAACAATAATAGTTTATATAATGAATAGAAATAAAAGTTACAATCAACAAGGATAGAGTATCTTGTAGCTACTAGTGAAATAGTAATCAGGAATCATCAATAAAGTAGGCACCGATTAGTTGCACAGGCATGCTATTTCACCAATATAATTAGGCACTGGTTATTTATACAGTCATGTCATATAAATAATATAATTAGGAACCATTCAATTACACAGTCATGCCTTTTCAATAAAATACTTAGGCACCATTCAAATACACAATTATGCCCTTTCAATAATATAATTAGGCTCCGGTCAATTACACAGCCATGCCTTCACACACAGTCAAATTCCATATTTGAATAAGTTCAAGTGAGAAATAATCTCATAAAATTCATGGGACTGTCATAATTTATGATTTCAACTCAATAATCAAGGCCTCCCATCCTTTATTCCGATACTTTCACTAGCAAGTACATTCTTAAATCCCAAATTCTTCCTCAAGTTATCATTTCTCAAACCATGATTCCAACCAAATAACTCACAAAATATTTTATGTATATAGTTCAACAAATTCACAAATATCCCTATCACTCCCACTTATTCATTCTTTTAGAGTCAACATGGTAGATAATGTTAATCATAAAGTAAACACAATCACCCCTAAGTCATAATAGCAAGAAAGCTAACACTTTATAGAAAGCCATTAAACCTCAACTTTCCTTAATTCTAAGATCCAAGATACTCTAGTATTTTTTCCTTTCAAATGGCCTCCAATCGAGTGGAATCTAGTCACCCATACATGAAATACAAGAAACATACACTAATTAACACCCAAATCGAAATAATCAAGGTTTGTGCAAAAACCAACCTCGGGACTACAGAGTCAAGATCATTTTTTATTATAAAATAATGTTACCCATCACTATGGGATGTTAAATAAGTTTTATCGAAAACCCATTCCATTTTGTTGCAAAAATCTTAAGTTTTAACTATTTTCGAGCTCAACAGTCAATCCACTATTTTAGGCTTCAAAACCATGAAACTAATGATGGAAGTCATGTAAAAGTGATAAGAAATCAATGAACTTATGATTAGGAACTTACTCTAGTAACTCACCTCGAAAATCTTGTTCTACTATGCTAAAATGGGGTTTGGGACGAGTGTTTTTCATGAGAAAGAGGAAATAAAATGTAACTCTATATTTTAAGTTGCCCAGGTGAACACTAGACCTTTGGCTAACGTTATCCCCTAGATGCAAATGCGGAGGTCCTAGATGGAAACACATCACAATCACGGCCCTCCTTCTGTGATAGCGGAGAAAAGAGGCACAGCTCACTATTATTGCATCACCCCTGACCGCGATCATAGAGCTTCTGATCATGACACTTTAAAAAGCAAAGAATGGATCGTGAACTCAAAGGCTTCCTTAGGGATGCAACAAAATAACAACAGCTAAAACACAAAGTAAAAGTCAACTTCGAATGGACCCTCGAGATTCGATTGAAATCCCGTGACACCAAATCATACAAGCAACCATACTATTTTTGATATTTTATATTCATTGAAACCATTAAATTAAATGTACTAGGTATACTAGTTCTAATACTCGTTAAATTTGATTTTTAGCTAAAATGAAAAAAATACCCTCGAGGCTTACGAAAATATAAAAGACCTCATTCTAGGGAAAATTCTACCTCCCAATTCCAACAGAACTATCAAATTTTCAATCCAAGCATTCTAAGACTCCATGTTGCCCAAAGTTAACCATTTCACTTAAAGCTTCAACTATAGCCCGTCTAAATACTCAAACTCACCACGGAAGGTCAAAAATAGTAAAAGGAGAATGTAACTAGACCAAACTCGATATTATAGAGCCAACGGAACTGTCAAAATTCTGATACGAGGTCCTAAACTCTAGATGACCTCTAGAGTTCCTTATTTTGAACTTAAAGGCTCCAAAACTAAAAATTCTCATACTTTTCGATCAAATATCACCCCCTACCTGAACCAACCTTGGAATCACACTTAGTTTATATAACAGGGCTAGTTGAAGGGAAAAACAATCAAAATACTCAGAAAATGCAAAAAAAGACCTTTAGGGTCATTACATTGAGTTAGTTGAATTTTGTAAACTTCAAGGTTATTACAAGTAGAAAAATTTAAAGTTGATTTTAGGGTGTAGTTGAATTAATTACTTAGCCAAAAATATATAAATCATAATCAGTTAAATGTAAGCTAGCGCATAATTAGTTTGTGAACTTTAATAATTTTTTAGGCTGAACTTGTGAAGTTGAGTATACTTGTGACTTGAGTAGTTAGCTGAATTTTGTAAACCTAAAAGTGATTATAAATGAACTTTAAATTTAGGAAAATGTGAATTTTATTTTAGGGTGAATTTTATCTAATTACTTAGCCAAAAATATATAAATCATACTTAGTGAAATATAAGTTAGCTCATAGTTTGTGAACTTTAATATTTTTTTTATATTGAATTTGTGAAGTTGAGTATAATTGTGAACTTGAGTAGTTTAATTGATTTTGTAAACTTGTAAGTGATTATAAATGAACTATAAGTTTAATAAAGTGTGAAGTTGATTTTAGGGTGAAGTTGTGAAGTTACACTTAACCAAAAAAATACAACTCATACTTAGCCGAATGTAAGTTAGCTTATTGTTAGCTTATGGACTTTAATGTTTTTTTAGGTTGAACTTGTAAAGTTGAGTACTGTGAACTTGAGTTTATTTGAATTTAATAAAGCTGAAGGTAAACATGAATTTGATAATAGGGTGGACCTTTGAAGTTGAATATTTGTGAGTGTAAGGTTAGTTAATTAGAAATGAACTTTAATTTTAGGAAAGTATGAAGTTGATTTTAGGGTGAAGTTGTGAAGTTACACTTAGCCAAAAAAATACAACCATACTTAGCCAAATTTAAGTTATCTCATTGTTAGTTTATGGACTTTCATGTTGTTTTAGGTTGAACTTTTGAAGTTGAGTACTTGAAAACTTGAGTTTAGTTTAATCTAGTGAACTCGAAAGTGATTACAAGTTAGCAAAACGTGTTTGATTTTAGGGTGGACTTGTGAAGATGAGTATTTGTGAAGGTGAGGTTAGTTGATTAGAAATGAACTGTAAGTTTAGCATACTTTGTCAAACTTTAAGTTATATTAGTTGAGTAATTATCCAAATGTAAGTTAGCTTATACTTAGTAGTTACAATAAAATAGTAATTATTAGTTCTGTAAAATAGATGGGTGTGTCATTCTTTATGGTTATAAATATGTAGTTGGATTGGTGTGTTTTGTGCCAACACACTGATATCATAGAGATGTATAGTCCCATCAAAATTCCACCTTTTTTTTAAAATGATGACACATCAGCGACCCTTTTTTCGCAGTTTACTCCTCCCGGAGCATTGTACCATTTTCAAGATCCTTTTACTTTTCCTCATAAATTTTAAATTTGGACTCAGCTTCATCTTTTCTATTATTTAGTTCTTCACAATTCCTCTCTATATTCTTTAATTGATTCTCCATATTTATCATTTTTCACAGATGATTATTTATCTATTCTATCTAACGTACTCCCTCCCAACTTATTTAATTTAATGTTTTTCTTCGTAATGGATACCTACAACGTGACACATCCAAAATAGCACCGCTGAGGTGTTAGTTCATATATGTAATAATGTTGGTACCAAATGAGAAGAAAGAAATGGAATTGGACAAGGTGGGAGAAAATAAGTTAAGACATAATAGATTAATAATTGTATATGAAAAGGAGATAATAAGGAAAATCAATTGAAGGATATAAAGAGGTAATGTGAAGAACTAAATAATGGAAAAGATGTAGGTTGAGTCCAAATTGAAGATGTACGAGGAAAAGTAAAAAGAGCTTGAAAATAGTATAATGCTCTAGGAGGATAAAACTATGAAAAAAAGGTCATCGATGTGTCACCATTTCAAAAGAAGGTAGAATATAGATGGGAGCATATGTCTCTACGATAAAGATGTGTAAGCACAAAATACACCAATCTATATCAAAATTCTAATGTAAAGAAAGATTAATTACTTACGATTTTAGTGGATTTGTAATTAATATTTTATTGTAACTTAGTCAAATAAAAGGTTAGAACATGCATAAATGTAGATATCGGAGACAAAGGTCTGGTGGTATTTTAGTCTAGTGTGGTATTTTAGTCTAGTACATAGGTAAAAACTAATATTTGAACGTAACATAGCCAAATTTTTCAGTGTAATACAACTAGTATAAACTAATTTACGTGTAA
>JBDJHY010166638.1:0-22178 GCA_039654485.1 Withania somnifera | reverse complement strand
AAGCCAGCATTCTTATAAAAAGTAAACTCTACACCATACGAATCTAATAAGATGAGGTTATGAAGCCCCTCTAGGAATCTATCAATAAAGTCTCAGGCATCCCCATATGGGTATAAATTTATCTGGGATGTTCAAACCTGAGAAACCTTCTTAAAGCTTTCTGATCAATTTTAGACATAAGTGGGTCTGAAGTCATACGTAGAACAACCAAAGGAATAGGAAATATTAGATATAATGCTTGACAAAGAAATAAAAGCGTCGGTGCTTTCTTTTCACTATCACTGTCTCCATGCGTCCATCAATAGATTCAGAGTAACCACCATTTTCTGCTGCTCAATATCCTGCTAAAACTCTTTAATAAAACATGAAACTTATGTAGGATTCTCGATTTGCTTTTTAAACTCAATTTCACATTTAGATTTGAATTCTCATTTACCCCTTTTCCTTTTCTTTTTTTGCTGATCTGAAATATGTGATGATAATTAAAGATTTTGACTCAAATCTTTGTGACATACAATTTTTCCATGTGTGAAAAGCTTTTATTTTATTTGAATCAAAATCCAAATTCCATATAAACAGATGGATCTTCTCCGACTCAATTGAAATCAAACTATCATAATACTCGAACAATCTATAGAACTGGTCTCACACTCCAACAGTCATATAATCCAAGTGAAGTTAAAAATACACCCTCCTCGTATCTTAATTTTTGAAGAAGATGTGTCACTCCAAGAAATCATTACAAAATAATCTCCAAGTAAAGGGCTAAGGATCGGATTACCTAGTACCAGAAAAAAACCTCCAACATTGTTTAGATAAGCAACCCATCTAATACAAAGTAAAGTCTACACCATGAGAATCTAATAGGTAGAGGTTATGAATCCCTTCTTAGAATCTATCAATAAAGTATCGAGCATCCTTACCCAGGAACAAATGAATCTTTGAGGTTCCAACCTCAAAAACCTTCCTAAAGCTTTCTATTAATTACCAGACATAAGTGGGTCTGAAGGCATGCACATAGAAACCAAAGGAACTACAAGTATTGGATATAATGGTTGACAAAGAAATAAAAAAAGGATGAATTCCTAAATATGTAACTATATCCTCCTATATAGGGTATAAAAACATTGTACCTGGTCAGCAAGATTCTAATGGATATTAACTCATGTACTGAGGATACCAATGAACCTAGAGCTCTAATACTAATTTGTCATGACCTAATTTTCTTAGATCATGTGGTTCCTATAATCTACTATAAGTGAATAACACAACAAATACAAAAAGTTTGAAAAAAATTAAAGCGGAAGATAAAACACAAATGTAAAGGGGTAAGGGATAAGGGATAAGGGATAAGGGATAAGGAAAAGTCTAATACAATAAAACAAAACCCCAAAACTGATATCTAGTACATAAGCCTCTTAATATAAATACAAACTTAGAAATAAAGGTACAAAAAATATCTCAATAGTCATATCACATAATAAGGTGATAAAGAAAGGTAAAGTCAGGCTCTGAATGCCAGAAGCCATCGTCTAACTCAGATCAAGATAATCAGCATAAACAGGGGAATCAACGAGGACCATTTATACTTGGATCAACACAGGGATGATGCAAAAGTATGGTATGAGTACCTAATATCCAAACAATCCGGTACCCAATAGGCATCACGGTTGACTGACGCCTGTAAGAAATAAAAGTAGCAAAAAGACAAATAAGGAAAGATAGTTCACAAAAGTTAAACTAATAGAGCATACACGAAGACCAACCAACAGGATATAGTAAAGTGAATACCCTAGAATTCTATCTAACTATAATAAAGATTCAAGCAAACAAAGGTGAGAAAGTTCCTAAATCTATGCTCGAATAATAAGATACAAATAAAGATAATAGAAGTGGTGATATACAAAAATCTCAAATAATAGGAATGGAAAAAAAGGAACAACAATAAATAAGTATATAAATCATGGAAAGCATAAAAAGATCCCAAAGGATATATCAAACTAGTAACAATTATTGAGAAAATAATAAGTAAATAAAAAGCATAAATGTCCTACCATACAATAGATAGATACAAGCAATTGAAGTGAATGGGACAGACACGTCTCAAAAAAATATGCAATAAAAAAATTATCTTCAATGGACATCTGAGCATAAAGTTATAACCATCTGAAGTTTCACCAATTTGCAACTATTTTTTCCCTTAATTCTCTTTTAAGGGCCCAAGAATTTCCTATATTCTCTTTTTTCTTCCATTTAACCAACCTAATCCCCTAACATCCAAACCCCTAGCCATTTTTATCAAACCATCCGCCCCTCTTTTTACTTTTACTCGACTCTCTCAACTTTCTCACCTTTTTCACTATTACTCTGGTTAGAAACCATATCGCAGTCAGTGGTCACCAACCGCCTCTTCATCTCCTCATCATCCTATGTTTCCTTCACCGAGGTATCTTTGCTATTGTGTTGCCTCCAATAGTGAATTTGGGTAGCAACCACGTTGCTGCTTCACCTCGTCATCAATGACAAATCCCATTGGAAAAACTAGCGTTGATGTTTTTTTTCACTGTCACCGTTTCTATGCCGCCATCATCAGTTTCTCAGCAACCATAATTTTTATCTGCTCTATCTCCAGCTAAAATGCTTCCATAAAACATTAAACTATGACAAGTTCTCAATTTTATTTTTTGACTCAATTTCACATATAGATATCAATTCTCTTTTACCCCTTTTTGTTTTCTTTCTTTACTAATCTCAAATATGTAATGTTGACTGAGGAATTTGACCAGTTCTTCATGACTTACAATTTTTCCATGTTTGAAAAGTTTTCATTTTATTTGTATTAAAATCCAAATGCCATACAAGAAGATGGATCCTCTCCGCCTCAGTCAATATAAAACTAGCCTAATATTTAGACAATCTATGGAACTGGTCTCATACTCTAATAGTCATATAATCCTAGTGAAAGTAAAACTCCTCCCTCCTCCTATCTTCATTTTTGCAGGGGATGTATCTTTCCAAGAATGTATTACAAAATAAACTCAAAGTCAACGGATAAGGATCGGCTGACCTAGAACCAGAAAAATAACTCTACCACTATTTGGATGAGCCACCCATATGATACAAAGTAAAGTCTACACAATGCGAATCTAATAGGAAGAGGTTATAATACCCCTCCTTGAATCAATCAATAAAGTCTCGGGCATCCTAACCCAGGTACAAATGAATTTGGGATGTTCCAACCTTAGAAACCTTCTTAAAGCTTTCTAATCAATATTAGACATAAGCGGGTCTGAATGCATATGGAAAACAACCAAAGGAACTAGAAATATTGGATATAATGCTTCACAAAGATATAATAAAAGGATGAATTCCTAAAGATGTAACTATATCCTCCCATATAGGATATGAACATCATTGTACCTGGTTCGCAAGGCTCTACTAGCTATTGACTCATGTACTGAGGATGCCAATGAACCTAGAGCTCCAATACTAATTTTTCACGACCAAATTTTCTTAGATCATATGGTCACCTACAACCTACTATAACTGAACAACACAACAAGTACAAAAAGTTTGAAATATAATTAAAGAAGAAGATAAAACACAAATGTAAAGGGGTAAGGGATAAGGGAAAGTTTAATACAATAAAACAATACCCCAAAACCGATATCTAGTACATGAGCCTCTAAATACAAATACAAACACAGCAATAAAGGTACAAAAACTATCTCAATTGGCAAAATGACAGAATATGATGATAAAGAAATGTTATGGCTACCTCCAAATGCCAAAAGCTACAGTCTATCTCAGATAAAAATAATCTGCATGAACTGGAGAATCAGTCGAGGCCACTGGTACTTGGATCAGTACAAGGAAAAAGACAACAGAAGTTGTGGTATACCAAAATATAAAATAGTAAAAATAGGAAAAAGGATCAACGATAAATAAGTGTAGAAACAATGGAAAGCACGAAAAGATCCCGAAGGATATATCCAACTCGTAACAATAGTTGAGAAGAAAAATAAGTAAATAAAAAATATCAACGTCCTACTATATAATAAAGAGATAAAAACAAGTGAAGTGAATGGGATGGCTACATCTCAAAAACAATATGTAAAATCAAAAAAATCATTTAAAATGAACATCCGAGTGCAAATTTATGACCATTTGAAGTTTCAAGGATGTGCAACTATTTTATTCCCTTAATCCACTGTTTAGGGCCTAAGAATTTCCTATATTATCTTTTTTCTCCCTTTTAATCTACCTAATCCCTAAAACCTAAATCCCTAGCCATTTTATCCAACCAGCCGCCTCCCTCTCAACTTTCTCTTGACTCTCTCAAATTTCTCTCCTGTCTTACTATAACTCTATCTGGAAACCATATCACCGTTGGTGGTCACCAACTGCCTCTTCATCTACTCATCATCCTCTGCCGCCTTCCCCAATATGTATTATCCATTGCATCACCTCTATGGTGAATCCGGATAGCAGCCACACCGCTGTCACCGCTGCTTTACCTCTTTATCATTGACAAATACCATAAAATAACTAACGTCGGTGCTTTGTTTCACTATCAATGTCTCCATCCTGCCATCATCAGTTTTGCAGCTGCCATAATTTTTGTCACCTCTATCTCCAGCTAACACTCTTCCATAAATCATGAAACTCATGAAGAAGACCAACCAATAGGATATATGAAACTAAATACCCTAAAAGTCTATCAAACAGTAATAAAGAATCAAACAAACAAAGGTGAGAAAGTTCCTAAATCCATGCTCAGCTAATAAGATATAAATAAAGACAATAGATGTGGTGGAATACCAAAATCTCAAATATTAGGAATAGGAAAATAGTAACAATGATGAATAAGTATGGAATCAATGGAAATCATGAAAAAAGTTGAAGAGTATCCAACTCATTCCAATAATTGATAAAACAATAAGTAAATAATAAATATCAACTTCCTACCATACAACAGAGAGATACAAACAAGTGAAGTGAATGGGATGGCTACATCTTGAAGCAATACATGAAATAAAAAATATTATCTAAAGCGGACATCCGAGCGCAATGTTATAACCATATGAAGCTTCACCGATTTGCAACTGTTTTTTCTATTAATTCTATTTTAAGGGCCCAAGAATTCCCTATTTTCTCTTTTTTCTTCCTTTTAATTATCTTAATCCCCTAAAACCCAAATCTCTATCCATTTTCATCCAACTAGTCTCCCCCCCCCCTCGTCTACTTTTTCTCGACTCTCTCAACTTTCTTTCCTCTCTCACTATAACTCCGGCTAGAAACCAAATCACCATCGGTGGTCACCAATTGCCTCTTCATCTCTTGGTCCATCCTCTATCACCTTCACCAACTAGTCTTTGCCACTGTGACACCTCCAATGGTGAAACATGGTAGCAACCACGCCTCTGCCTCCACTACTTGACCTCGATATCATTGATAAATCCAATCTAAGAAACTAGCATCGTTGTTTCCTTTTCACTGTCACTGCCTTCAGGCTGCCATCATCAATTTCACAGTAACCACCATTTTTTTGCTGTATCTCTAGCTAAAACTCTTCCATAAAACTCATGACAGATTCTCAGTTTATTTTGTTGAATCAATTTCACATATAGACTTCAATTCTCTTTTACCCCTTTTCCTTTTCTTTATTAACTGATCTGAAATTGTGATATTGATTGAGGAATTTGACCCAATTCTTCATGGCTTATAGTTTTTCAATGTGTGAAAAGCTTTTATTTTATTTGTATTAAAATCCAAATACCATACAAAGAGAAAGATCCTCTCCGCCTCAGTCAATATAAAACAAGCCTAATACTCAGACAATCTATAGAACTGGTCTCATACTACAATAGTCATATAATCCTAGTGAAGGTGAAACTCCTCGTTCCTTCTATCTTAATTTTTGTAGGAGATGTATCGCTCCAAGATAGTATTACAAAATAAACTCAAAGTCAAGGGATAAGGATCGGCTGACCTAGTACCATAAAAACACCTCCACTACTATTTTTATAAGCCACCCATCAAATGTAAAGTAAAGTCAAACAAGTAGAGCATACATGAAGACCAACCAACAGGATATAGGAAATTTAATACCCTGGAAGTCTATCTAACAGTAATAAAGATTCAAGAAAACAAAGGTGAGCAAGTTCCTGAATCCGTGCTCAGCTAATAAGATACAAATAAAGACAATAGAAGTGGTGGCATACCAAAAACTTTAATAATAGGAATAGGAAAAAAGGAACAACGATAAATAAGTATGGAAACAATGGAAACCATGAATCGATCCTGAAGGATATATCCAACTCATAACAATAATTGAGAAAACAATAAGTAAATAAAAAATATCATCACTCTACCATACAACATATAGATACAAACAAGTAAAGTGAATGGGACGACTACGTCTCAAAAAATATGTGAAATCCAAAAATTCGTCTAAAATGGACATCCGAGTGCAAAGTTATGACCATTTGAAGCTTCACCAATTTACAACTATTTTTTCCCTTAATTATATTTTAAGGGCCCAAGAATTTCCTACATTCTCTTTTTTCTTCCATTTAATCTATGTAATCCGCTAACACCCAAAACCCTAGCCATTTTCATCAAACCAATCGCACCCTCTCTCTAATTTCTCTCAACTCTCTCAACTTTCTCCCTCTCTCACTATAACTCTAGCTGGAAACCACGTCGCCGTCAGTGGTCATAAGCCTCCTCTTTGTCTCTTTTTCATCCTTTGTTGCCTTCACAAATGAGTCTTTGCCACTGTGTCACCTCCGATGGTGAATCGTGGTAGTAGCCACGCCTCCACTTCCGGCTTCTTCACCTCGCCATCATTGAAAAATATCATCACAAAAACTAGCATCGCTGATTCCTTTTCACTATCACCACCTCCATGCTGCCATCATCAGTTTCGCAGCAACCACTATTATTGTGTTGTATCTCTAGCTGAAATCCTTCCATATATCATGAAACTAATGCCGGATTCTCGAATTATTTTTTTGAATCAATTTCACATTAAAATTTCAATTCTCTTTTACCCTTTTCCTTTTCTTTCTTAACTAATTATTAATATGTGATGTTGATTGAGGATTTTGACTCAATTCTTCGTGACTTATAGTTTTTCCATGTTTGAAAAGCAATCATTTTATTTGTATAATAATTCAAAAGGCATATAAAAAGGTGGATCCTTTCCTCCTCGGCCGATATAAAACTAGCCTAATCCTCAACCAATCTATGGAGCTAGTCTCAAACTCTAATAATCATATAATCCTTGTGAAGGTAAAACTCCTCCCTCCTCCTATCTTAATTTTTGCAGCAAATGTATCTCTCCAAGAAAGTATTACAAAATAAACGACAAGTCAAGGGAAAAGGATAGGCTGACCTATTACAAGAAAAACACCTCCACCACTATTTGGATAAGCCATCCATATACAAAGTAAAGTCTACACCATGCGAATCTAATAGGTTGAGGTAATGAAACCCATTTAGGAATCTATCAATAAATTCTAGGGCATCCTCACCCGAGTACAAAAGAATATGGGAGGTGCCAACCTCAGAAAGCTTCCTAAAGAATTTTTATCAATATCAGACATAAGTGGGTCTAAAAGCATTTGCAGAAAAACCAAAGGATATGGTAGTATTGGATATAACGTTTGACAAAGAAATAAAAAGAGGATGAATTCCTAAATATGTAACTATATCCTCCCATATAGATATGAACATCATTGTACCTGGTCCGCAAGACTCTACTAGATATTGACTCTGTACTGAGGACACTAATGAACCTAGAGCTCTAATACTATTTTTCACGACCCAATTTTCTCAGGTCATGTGTCACCTACAACCTACTATAAATGAACAACACAACAAGCACAAAAAGTTTGAGAATAATTAAAGTGGAAGAGAAAACAAAAATGTAAAGGGGTAGGGGATAAGGGAAGGACTAATACAATAATAAAACAACAACCGAAAATCAATATCTAGTACATGAGCCTCTAAATAAAAATACAAACTCAAAAGTAAAGATACAAACACTATCTCAATAGTTAACTTGATAGAATAAGGTGATAAAGAAAGGCAAAGGCAAATTCCGAATGCCAAAATCTATCGTCAACCTCAGATCAAGATAGTCAGCATGAACTGGAGAACCAACAGGGGCTACTCGTACATGGATCAGCACAAGGGGGATGCAGACGTGTAGTATGAGTACCAAATATCAAAGCAATCAGTTACTTAGTATGCATCACCGGTTGACTAGCCATTTGTAAGAAATAAAAAAGTAAAAAGACAATTAAGGAAAGATAGGTCATAGAACTCAGACAAATAGAGCCTACACAAAGACCAACCAACAGGAAATAGGAAAGTAAATACCCTAAAAGTCTATCTAAAAGTAATAAAGATTCAAGAAAATAAAGTTCAGAAAGTTCCTTAATCCATGCTCAGATAATAAGATACAAATAAAGACAATAGAAATGGTGGTACCCCAAAATCCCAAATAATAGGAATAGGAAAAAAGGAACAACGATAATTAAGTATGGAAATAATGGAAAGCATGAAAAGATCCCGAAGGATATATCCAACTCATACCAATAATTGAGAAAAAATAAGTGAATAAAAAATATCAAAGCCCTAACATACAATAGAGGTAAATAAAAAGTGAACTGAATGGGACAACTACATCTCAAAAAAATACGTGAAATCAAAAAACAATCCTCCAAAATGAAACTCATCCCTCCTCTTTTCTTAATTTTTGCAGGAGATATATCGCTCAAAGAAAGTATTACAAAATAAACTCCAAGTCAAGGAATAAGGTGATAAAGAAAGGTAAAGGCAAGCTTCGAATGCCAGAAGCCACTGTCTACCTCAGATTAAGATAATTAGCATGAACTGGAGAATCGACAGGGACCACTCTTGCTTAGATCAGCACAAGAAAGATGCAGAAGTTTAGTATGATTACCAAATATCCAAGCAATCAGGTCACCAAATATTAAAGAAATCAGGTACCCACTAAGCATCACCAGTTGACTAGTCCCCTGTAAGAAATAAAAGAAGAAAAAAGACAGATAAGGAAAGATAGGTCACAGAAGTCAAACAAATAGAGCATACACAATAACCAATGAACAGGATATAGGAAATTAAATACCCTAGAAGACTATCTAACAGTAATAAAGATTCAACAAAAAAAAGGTGAGAAAGTTCCTTAATCGATGCTTAGATAATAAGATACAAATAAAGACAATAGAAGTGGTGGTATACCAAAATCTCAAATAATAGGAATGGAAAAAGGGAAAATGATAATTAAGTATAGAAACAATCGAAAGCATGAAAAGATCAAGAAGGATATATCCAACTCGTAACAATAATTGATAAAATAATAAATAAATAAAAAATATCAACGTCCTATCACACAACCAAGAGAAACGAACAAGTGAAGTGAATCAGACGGCTACGTCTCAAAAAATTACACAAAATAAAAAAACGTCTAAAATGGACATCCAAGCGCAAAGTTAGGACCATTTGAGGTTTTACCAATTTGCAACTATTTTTTCCCCACAATTCTATTTTAAGGGCCCAAGAATTTCCTATATTCTCTATTTTCTCCCTTTTAATCTACCTAATACCCTAACACCCAAAGCCCTAGCCATTTTCATCCAACCAGCCGCCCCCTCACTACTTTCTCTCGACTTTCTCAACTTTCTCTCCTCTTACTATAACTCCGGATGGAAACCACATCACTACCGGTGGTCACCAACCACCTCTTCATCTCCTTGTCATCCTCTGTCACCTTCACCAACTAGTCTTTGCTGCCTATGGTCACCAACCACCTCTTCACCTCACCATCATTGACAAATCCTATTGGAAACACTAGCGTCAGTGCTTCCTTTTCACTGTCACCGCCTCCATGCTTCCATCATCAGTTTTGCAGCAACCACTAATTTTTTCTAATCTATCTTCAGCAAAACTCTTCCATAAAACATGAAACTCATGACTAATTCTCGGTTTGTTTTTTTTTACTCAATTTCACATTTAGATTTCAATACTCTTTTACCCCTTTTTCTTGTCTTTCTTAACTTATCAGGAATATGTGATGTTGATTGAGGATTATGACTCAATTCGTCGTGACTTACAGTTTTTCCATGTCTAAATATCTTTAATATTATTTGTATCAAAATCCAAATTCCATACAAAGGGACGGATCCTCCATGCCTCAGCCGATATCAAACTAGCCTAATACTCAGACAATCTATGAAACTGGTCTCATACTCCAATAGTCATATAATCCTAGTGAAGGTGAAACTCATCCCTACTCTTATCTTAATTTATGAAGGAGATATATTGCTCAACAAAAGTATTACAAAATAAACTCCAAGTCAAGGGATAAGGATTTGTTGACCTAGTACAAAAAAAATACTTCCACCAATGTTTAGATAAGCCACCCATCTGATACAAAGTAAAGTCTACACCATGAAAATCTAATAGGCTAAGGTTATGAATCCCCTTCTGGAATCTATCAATAGTGTCTCGGGCATCCTCACCTAGGTAAAAATGAATCTGGAAGGTTCCAACCTCAGAGACATTCCTAAAGATTTTTTATAATTATCAATCATAAGAGGGTTTGAAGGCATGCGCAAAACAACTAAAGGAACATGCAATATTGGATATAATGCATGACAAAGAAATAAAAAGAGGATGAATTCCTAAATATGTAACTATATCCTCCCATATAGGATATGAACATCATTGTACCTGGTCCGCAAGACTCTACTAGATATTGACTCATGTACTGAGGATACCAATGAACCTAGAGCTCTGATACTAATTTTTAACGACCCAACTTTCTCAGATGATGTGGTCACCTACAACCTACAATAAGTGAACAAGATAACAAGCACAAAAAGTTTGAAAATAATTAAAGCGGAAGATAAAAAAAATGTAAAGGGGTAAGGGATTAGGGAAAGTCTAATACAATAAAATAATAACCCAAAATTAATATCTAGTATATGAGCCTCTAAATATAAATATAAACTCAGAAATAAAGATACAAACACCATCTCAATAGTTAGTATGACCGAATAAGGTGATAAAGAAAGGAAAGTCAAGCTCCGAATGCTAGGATCTTCTGTCTACCTTAGATCAAGATAATCAACATGAATTAGAGAATCAGCAGGGACCACTCATACGTGGATCAGCATAAGGAGGATGCAGACGTGTTGTATGAGTACCAATATCAAAGCAACAACTTACCTAGTATGCATCACTGGTTTACTGGCCCCTTGTAAGAAATAAAAAAGCAAAAAGAAAGATAAGGAAAATAGGTCATAGAATTTAGACAAATAGAGCATACACGAAGATCAACCAATAGGATTTAGGAAAGTGATATATATTCAAGAAAACAAAAGTAAGAAAGTTCCTGAATCCATGCTTAACTTATTAGATACAAATAAAGACAATAAAAGTGGTGGCATACAAAAATCTCGAACAACAGGAATGGGAAAAAAGGAATAATGATCAAAAAGGATGGAAACAATGGAAAGCATGAAAACATCCCAAAGAATATATCCAACTCATAACAATAACTACGTAAAATATTAGTAAATAAAAAATATCAATGTCTTACTATACAACAAAGAGATAAAAACAAGTAAAGTGAATGAGACATCTACTTTTCAAAAAAATGCATGAAATAAAAAAATTCATCTAAAAATGGACATTTGAGCGGAAAGATATGACCATCTGAAGTTTCACCAATTTGTAACTATTTTTTACGTTAATTTCTCTTATAGGCTCAAGAATTTCCTAAATTTCCTTTTTTCCCTATTAATCTACCTAATCCCATAACACCCAAAGCCATAGCCATTTCTATTGTCCCATCTGCCCCCCTCTCTACTTTCTCTCGACTCTCTCAACTTTCTCTCCTCTCTCACTATAACTCTGGCTTGAAACTACATCGTTTCCGGTGGTTACCAACCGCCTCTTCATCTCCTCATTATCCTCTATCACCTTCACCGATGAGTCTTTTCCACTGTGTCTCCTTCAATGGTAAATCTGAGTAGCAACCATGTCATCTCCACCACTGCTTCAACTCAACATCATTGATAGATCCCATTGGAAAAAATAACATCGGTGCTTTCTTATCATTGTCACTGCCCCCATGCCGCCATCATCAGTTTTGCAGCAACCACTATTTTTCTGTTCAATCCCAAGCTACAACTCTTCCATTAAACTTGAAACTCATTACGGGTTCTCAGTTCAATGGTGAATTATTTGATTTGGTACGTTATCCGTGTCGTGCATTCATTAAATATTTTCTTTCCTTTTTCTTCACCTACACGTCTTTCTTTTACTGTTATATCGGGAGTTACTCCACGTATTGCTTGACGTAAAACAAATAGTGGATTTCTTTCTGTCTTTTGTTGAATCTTTTTCACGGCTAGATAGATAATTTAATAAACCAATGATTTTTTTTTTGTGTTTCAAAATATGGTTAACCAATATGTTAACTAATCGATTATGATAAATTGGATTGGATTTTGTTGTTTTTTTTCTACAGTACCTCGACGTGACATGAGCGTGAAAGGGGTTCAAGAATCAGTTTTCTTTTTATAAGGGATAAAATCACTTATTTTGGCTTTTTTACCCCATTTTGTAGCGTGGATCTCAAAACATATGAAAGATTTCCCTCCAAGTCGTACATACGACTTTCATCAAATATGGCTTTCTGTAGAATTCTATACGTATCTATGAGATCGAGTATCGAATTCTGTTTACTCACTTTAAATTGAGTATCTTTTTCCCTCCTTTTTCTGCTAGGATTTGAAATCCTGTATTTTACATATCCATACGATTGAGTCCTTGGGTTTCCCAAATAGTGTAAAAAGAAGTGCTTCGAGTCATTGCTATTTGACTCGAACCTGTTCTAAAAAATTCGAGGTATTTCAAATTGTTTGTTGACACGAACAAAGTCAGGGAAAACCTCTGAATTTATTTCAATATTGAACCTTGGACATATAGGAGTTCCGAATTGAATCTCTTTAGAAAGAAGATGTTTTGTCTCATGGTAGCCTGCTCCAGTCCCCTTACAAAACTTTTGTTATTGGGTTATCCATACACTTCATATGTTTCTAGAGATTCACATGGCATCATCAAATGATACAAGTCTTGGATAAGAATCTACAACACACTAGAACGCCCTTGTTGATGATTCTTTACTCCGACAGTATCTAGGGTTCCTCGACTAATGTGAATCTCACACCGAGTAAATCCTTAACCCTTACCCCTCTTACTAAGACTACAAAATGTTCTTGTGAATTATGGCCAATGCCGGGTATATAAGCAGTGATTTCAAATATAGAGGTTAATTACTCTGGAAACTTTACGTAAGGCAGAGTTTGGTTTTTCTTTTTTACTCAATTTCATATTTCGATTTCAATTTTCTTTAACACCTTTTCATTTTCTTTCTTAACTGGTCTAAAATATGTGATATTGACTGAGGATATTGACTAAATTCTTAATTACTTACAATTTTTACATGTGTGAAAAGCATTCATTTTATTTATATCCAAATCCAAATGCCATAAATTGAGACGGATCCTCTCTGCCTCAGTTGATATCAAACAAGCCTAACACTCAGACAATCTATGGAACTGGTCTCATACTCTAATAGTCATATAGTCCTAGTGAAGGTGAAACTCCTCCCTTCTCCTATCTAATTTTTTTGCAATAGATGTATCGCTCCAAGAAAGTATTAAATAATAAACTCCAAGTCAAGGGATAAGCATCGGCTAACCTAGTACCAGAAAAACACAACCACGACTGTTTGGATAACCTACCCATCGAATAAAAAGTAAAGTCTACACCATGCTAATCTAATATGCAGAGGTTATGAAACCCCTCCTGGAATCTATCAATAAAGTATCGGGTATCCTCACCGGGTACAAATGAATCAAGGAGGTTCAAACCTCAAAAACCTTCCTAATGCTTTCTAATCAATATCAGCCGTAAGCGGGTCTGAAGGCATGCACAGAATAACCAAAAAGACTGGCATTATTGGATATAACGCTTGACAATGAAATTAAAAGAGAATGAATTCCTAAATATTTAACTATATCCTCCCATATAGGATAGAACATCATTGTATCTTATTCGCAAGACTATACTAAATATTGAATCATGTACTGAGGATTCCAATGAACCTAGAGCTCTGATACTAATTTATCATGACCCAATTTTCTCAAATTATGTGGTCACCTACAACCTACTATAAGAGAACAACACAACAAGTACAAAAAGATTGAAAACAATTAAAGTGGAAGATAAAACACAAATGTAAAGGGGTAATGGATAAGGTAAAGTCTAATACTATAAAACAATAGCCCTAAATCAATATCTAGTACATGAGCCGCTAAATAAAAATAAAAACTCAGAAATGAAGGTACATAAAGTATCTCAGTAGTCAAAATAAAAGTATAAAGTGATAAAGAAAGGTAAAGGCAAGATCTGAATGCCAGAAGCCATCGTCTACCTCAGATCAAGGTAATTAGCATGAACTGGGGAATCAACGGGGAACCACTCATACTTGGATCAGCACAAGGAAGTTAAAGAAGTGTAGTATCAGTACCGAATATCCTAGCAATCAGGTATCCAGTAGGCATTACCAGTTGACTGGCCCCAGTAAGAAATAAAAGAAGAAAAAAGAAAAATAAGGAAAGATCTGTCACAGAAGTCAATAAAATTGAGCATACAAGAAGATCATCCAATAAAATTTAGGAAAGTCAATATCCTGGAAGTCTATTTAACAGTAATAAATATTCAAGAAAACAAATGTAATAAAGTTCTTGAATCCACGCTCAGCTAATAAGATTCAAATAAAGATAATAGAAGTAGTGGTCTACACAAATCTAAAATAATAGGAATGGGAAAAAAGTAACCACGATAAATAAGTATGAAAACAATGGAAAACATGAAATGATCCTGGAGGATATATCCAAGTCGTGATAATAATTGAGAAAGTAATAAATAAATAAAATATATCAACGTCCTACCATACAATAGAGATATACAAAAAAGTAAAGTGAATGGGACGGCTACGACTCAAAGAAATATGTGAAATCAAAAAAAACTTCTTAAACAGACATCCGAACTCAGAGTTATGACCATTCGAAGTTTTACTGATTTGAAACTATTTTTTACCCTTAATTCTCTTTTAAAGGCCCAGGAATTTCCTATATTTTCTTTTTCCTCCCTTTTAATAACCTAATCCCCTAACACCTAAAGCCTTATCCATTTTCATCCAACCATCTGTCCCCCTCTCTACTTTCTCTCGATTCGCTAGACTTTCTCTCCTCTCTCACTATAACTCCGAAAAGAAACCACATCACTGCAGATGGTCTCCAACCGCCTTTCATCTCCTCGTCATCCTTTGTTACCTTTATCGATGAGTCTTTACTGCTGTGTCCCCTCTGATGGTGAATACGGGTAGCATCCACAATGTTTTTGCCACTGCTTCACCTCGCTATCATTGAGAAATCCTATCGAAAAAACTAGCGCCGATGCTTCCTTTTCACTGCCACCACCTCCTAGCTGCCATCAAAAGTTTCACAGCAACCACTATTTTTAACTATTGTATCTCTAGCTAAAAATCTTTAAAACACAAAACTCATGAAGGATTCTCAATTAATTTTTTTCACTAAATTTCACATTAAGATTTCAATTCCTTTTTACCCCTTTTTCTTTTTCTCTCTAAATTGATTCTAAATATGTGATATTAATTGAGGATTTTGACCCAATTCTTCATGTATTACAGTTTTTCCATGTGTAAAAAGCTTTTATTTTATTTGTATCAAAATTTAAATTCCATATAAAGAGACGGATCCTCTCCGCCCCAATCAATATAAAACTAGCCTAATACTCAGACAATCTATAGAACTGGTCTCATACTCCAATAGTCATATAATCCTAGTGAAGGTGAAACTCCTCTCTCCTCCTATATTAATTTTTGATGGAGATGTATCGCTCCAAGAAAGTATGACAAATAAACTCCAAGTCAAGGGATAAGGATCAGCTGACCTAGTACCAGAAAAACACCTCCACCACTATATTGATAAGCCACCCATCTACAAAGTAAAGTCTACACCATACGAATCTAATAGTCTGAGGTTATGAAACCCCTCCTGGAATCTATCAATAAAGTCTCAGGAATCCTCACCTGGGTAAAAATGAATCTGGTGCTTCCAACCTTAGAAAACTTCCTAATGTTTTTTGATCAATATCAGACATAAGCGGGTCAGAAGGTATGCACAAACAAACAAAAGGAACTGGCACTATTGCCTATAACGCTTGACAAAGAAATAAAAAGAGGATGAATTTCTAAATATGTAACATTATTTTCCCATATAGGATCTGAACATCATTGTACCTGGTCTGCAAGACTCTACTAGATATTAACTCATTTACCTAGGATACCAATGAACCTAGAGCTCTGATACAACTTTATAATGACCTAATTTTCTCAAATCAAGTGGTCACCTACTACCTACTATAAGTGATCACGACAACAAGTTCGAAAAGTTTGAAAATAATTAAAGCTAAATATAAAACACAAATGTAAAGGGGTAAGGGATAAGGGAATGTCTAAATACAATAAATTAACACCCAAAACTAATATCTAGGACATGAGCCGAAAAATACAAAATACAAACTCATAAATAAAGGTACAAAAACTATCTCAATAGTCAAAATAAAAGAATAAGGTGATAAAGAAAGGTAAAGGTGAGCTCCGAATGCCAGAAGCCACCTTCTATCTCAAATAAAGATAATTTGCATGAACTGGAGAATCAGCGAGACCACTCATACTTGGATCAACACAAGAAAAATGCAGAAGTGTAGTATGAGTACAAATATCCAATAAATCAGTTATCCAGTAGAAATCACCAGTTGACTTCCCTTCTGTATGAAATAAAAGAAGAAAAAAGACAGATAAGGAAAGATAAGTCACAGAAGTAATATGGATTGTAATACGAGGCGCACAACGTACAAGGGAGAAAAACAAAGGGAAAAAGGATAGGCAAAAACTTACAATTAGACCAATTTATGAACAACAAGGGACTGGGTACAGTCACCTTTCAATTGAACCTATGAGTTGACGATAAATCCCAACAATAATCTAAGAAAAACCAAATTGACTCCACAAAATAGAAAATCCTTCGATTGATGTAAAAACAAGCTACGGTTGCAACTAAGGGAATCCACCCTAAATTGCGTACTAAAATTATGATAAACTACATCTAGGCTAAACTAATCTATAAGCTTTGCTCTCAATAGAGTTTATTCAATTCATCAAAAGTCTCCCTATAAAATGCTTCAAACTTGAGCTTTATAGCTATTACAAGTTTGCATAAATGGCTCTTTGGCCCCCAAAGTTTTGACATCTCCATATAAGTGCCTAAAGTTCCAGAATCCTTATTTTGTCCCCTCAAGTCCTGGAGTTGTCACCTCTTGCACCTCCCAACGATTGAATTTCCCTTGATATGGCTTGAAGAAGGCTTCCCGAGCATCTCTCTTTTGCATAGTCGCTTCAAATGCTTGAAACTCCTGTGCCTGACTCAATGTGATTAGCCGGGACGAGTAAGTGCTACTCGTACTCGTATCATCCTCCCCATCTTGAAAAGGATTCATCTTCAAATCCATGTCTTCACCTACAATATAAGGAGATAAGTCAGTAATATTAAACACATCATGGACATCATACTCACCCATCAAATCAAGTTTGTAGGCATAGTCGTTGATGCGCCATAGAACTTGGAACGGTTTGTAACCCCTGGGGCTCAGCTTCCCCTTGCATTCCTTTAGGAATCTTTCCTTGCAAAAATGCACCCACACCCAATCGCCAGGCTAAAAAAATCACCTTTCTTTTTCCTCGGTTTTTCTTGGTGGTGATTCTTGTGTTGGTTTTATACAGTGCCTTCTTCACCTAAGTGTGGATTTATAACATCTCTGTTGCCTGCTTTTCTGTATCAAAACTAATCACAGACTCACTAGAAAAAGGGGTTAGTGTGAGAGGCAATAAAGGATTATAACCAAAACATGCTTCTAATGGAGTCATATTAATAGATGAATGAAACGACCTATTATATGCAAATTCAACCAAGGGCATTCGTTCCTCCCATGAAGTGGGTTTACTTGCTATAACACATCACAATATATTACCAAGGGTCCTATTTACCACCTCAGTTTGACCATCAGTTCGAGGGTGACCAAAATTAGGAAACAATAGCTTTGTACAAAATGCATCCCACAGACTTTTCCAGAAATAGCTAAGGAATTTGGAATCCTGGTCACTAACAATAGTCTTGGGTACCATATGAAGCTTAAAAACATTAGTAACCAACAAGGATGCCACATAAGAAGATTTTTTATGACAAGGAATGAAATATGACATCTTTGAAAACCTATCCATAACTACAAATATGCTATCATGATCTCCTTTATTCTTAGGAAGTCCCAAAAAAAATCCATGAAAATATCAAACCACACTAGGAGTGGGAAGAGAAGTATACATACTAGGAGCACGACCGGTAGATTTAGCCTGCTTGCAGCACAAACACTGTCCGCATAAGTGCTCCACATTTCTCCTTATTTTTGGCAAATAAAACATTCAACCAATATCTCAAGAATCTTAGTGACTCCAAAATGAACCATTAGACCTCCTCTATGGGCTTCTCGCACAAACAACACATCCACGAACCTTTGGGCACACAAATTTACCCATCCTTGAACAAAAATCCATCAAGCAGCTGAAACTTGTTAATTCGGCCCCTTTGGAAGTGCCCTGTAAATGTCACCTAAGTTGGAGTCTACAGAATAGAACTCCTTAAGAATTTCAAAACCCATTAATTTGGACACAACTGTGTTAACCAACACAAACCGCCATGATAGAGCATCCGCCACTACATTATCCTTACCATGCTTATACTGGATCATGTAAGGGAATAACTCCACCCACTTTGGATGCCTATTATTCATCTTGGACTGACTCTTGAGATATTTCAATGACTCATGGTTTGTCTTGATCACGAACTCTTTATGCCATAGATAGTGTTTCCAGTTTACCAATAACCGCATAAGGGCATAGAGTTCTCTGTCATAGGTAGAGTAGTTCAAGGCAGCCCCCTTCAGTTTCTCATTAAAATAATCCAAGGGCTTGCCTTCTTGCATCAAAAACCACCAATACCAACTCTCGAAGCATCATACTCAATCTCAAATGTCTTCTCAAAGTTTTAAAGTTAAAGCAATGGTGTCGAACACAAAATATCCTTTAAGGCCTAAAAAGCCTTGTCTTGTTCTTCTCCCTAAATAAAGGGGACATCTTTCTTGATCAACCGAGTCAATGGAGAGTCTAAGGTACTAAAGTTCTTAATAAACCACCGATAAAAGCTAGCCAACCCATGGAAGCTATGGACATCGGTAGTATTGGTAGGAGTTGGGCAAGATTTAATGGCCTTAATTTTCTCTTCATCAACTTATACCCCAGCAATACTCACAACAAAGCCGAGGAACACAACTTTGTCCACACCGAAGGAATATTTCTTAAGGTTCTGCTCCCTCAATAGTATATCAAAGACCCATCTCAGGTATTACACATGTTCTTCCTGTGATCGACTATAGAAAAGTATGTCATCAAAATAAATGAGGACACACTCATTAATTAGTGGCTTCAAAACAAGGTTCATGAGTCTCATAAAAGTACTTAGAGCATTAGTTAGGCTGAAAGGAATAACCATCTACTCATATAGCCCGAACTTTGTTTTGAAAGTTGTCTTCCACTCATCTCCCGATCATATATGAATCTGGTGATAACCACTTCTAAGATGAATCTTTGAGAAGATGGTTGATCCCCAAGTTTATCTAATATGTCATCCAACCGAGGTATGGGATGTCGGTATTTTATTGTGATTTTATTGACTGCCCAACAATCCATACACATTCTCCAACTGCCATCCTTCTTGGGAACAAGAATGACAATCTCATCAAGGAATAGAACAGCATAATCCTGCAAAACAGAAGACAGTATACTAGGCAAAGCACTAGTATCTTGGTTAGCGGTTAGCAATAAACTAGTGTTGACAAGGAACACTAAGATATTCCCCTCATCAACCCCTTTTTAAACATCTATTAGGTTCTTCTAACATACATAGCTTGGCATTTGTAGCGGTAATAGACTGCTGACATGCACCACTTCCTTCACCCCCTTGAGGAACTTTGTTCCTCTCCTTTAGTTCTTTTATCAAGCAGTAGTTTTTACTTACCTGGTAAGGTGTCAAAGGTACAAGAACATGTCTCTTTCCCTCAAAGGTGAAGGAGTACTTGTTGGTCCTCCCTTGGTAGGCTACATCTCTGTCGAACTGCCATGGCATCCTAAGTAACAGGTGGCAAGCTAGCATGGGCACTACATCAAATACAAGTTCATCCTGGTATTTACCTATGCTAAAATCAAGGCTATTTTATTTTAAAACCTTCATCTCACCACTATCATTAAGACACTATAGCTTATACAGGTTTGGGTGTTTCTGGGTGGCTAATTTCAAGTGGTCAACTAGGGACCGACTTACTACATTGGTACAACTCCCACTATCTATGATCAATGAGCGTACCTCCTTTCGGACCTTGAACCTAATATAAAATAAGTTCTCCTTTTGATCTAACTCCTCCTTGGATACAACACCCATTAAATGCCTTACTACACACGGCAAATATTTCCTCTCGGGTAGGGATTGGGAATCTTCATCTTCTAAAGGATCAAAAATCCTAATCATCAGCCCTATACCAGGACCTATAGTGCCCCCATCTTGTTCACTACCCTTCTTATTCTCTTCCTCACTATCACCCCCTTCGCCCTCAAAGTCATCTTCACTTTTGGTTTGGTAGCCTCCTGAAAGGCTATTACCACCTATCGATTAGGACAGCCACTTCCACTGTGTCCTCAACCCTGACATTTAAAATATTATATAGTACAAGGTTTTGGAGTAAGAGATTTAGGAACATCACCTTCTCGAGCCTTGTAATCTTCCTTGGGCTTAAAGTAAGCCTTGAATTCACCTTTGGCTTGCACTCCTTGTCCTCCCTCCTTAGGAGTGTTGTAGTTAGAGGATGACTTCCACTTTGTATTTTCTTTATTCCACACTTGTGAAGTGCCCTTGCCCTTATAACCCTTTTTGGATTTCAAGTCTGTTTCCAGTTTGTGCGCATCATGGAAGCCTTCATTTAGTATGCTATAGTGCTTAAGCCACATAGGCTTTGAGATATCATCCCTCAACCCATTAATGAAGCGTATCATGGTGTGCTACATTGGATCCTCAAGCTCGGCCTTCATTCTCAACCCTTCAAACTCATCATAATATTCTTCCAAGATTTTAAAACCTTGGTGTAATGCATACACCTTTTTAAGCATGTCCCCTAGATAGTCAAGCAAAACATACATTTCCTCCATCAGCGCCAAAAATTCTATCCATGTAAGTATCAAAAAGAGGTTGTTCATGGACCTCATTTGCACTTGTGTTTCCTACCAAGTTGAAGCATATCCCTCGAACTGAGTAATGGAATATTTGGACTTCATAGCTTCAGAAACATTGTTAGTCAGGAATATCCTCTCAGTTTGGAGTTTCCAAGCAATGAATTCCACTGGATCGCTACCTCTCTTGAAGAAGGGTAGTGTAAGATTTATGGTATTAATGTCATGCCTGATATCTCCTATTTCATCATATCCTCCACCGTATTGCTCCTCACATGCTCCCATCCTATCTCCTCTACCTTGGTTTCTATCTCATCTACCTCCGCAGCCACAAAATTCCCATGCCTTGGTTCCTTCCTCACCCCCTAAATCCTCCTTATCTACCCTTATAATTAGGGTAGTCCTCATAATCATCATCACTCGGGTGCATTCCGTAACCATACCCCTCATCATGGTGTTCGTATAGTAGGCTATTGTAGAAATGGTCTTGGTGATGTGGATTTGGAAGTTGGGTGGCAATCATTTGTGGTTGAGGTGTTTGGTAGTCATGGATACCATGAAGTTCTTGGTATTCATATGTTGTTGGGGTGGGTGGTAGTGTGGTGGCTCGTTAAAAGGATGGGAAGTTCTGGCTTTCGGGATTGGATTGACATTT
>JBDJHY010166628.1:0-12444 GCA_039654485.1 Withania somnifera | reverse complement strand
CACATGAAATCAAAACAATTAAGCAAAACAAAAAAGTTTTTTTTTTTGAAATTCACGGACCGTGGAATGGAATGACGGACCGTAAAAGTGGTTATAGAATCAAAACAATGTACAAAAGTTAAGTGTTGAACATTCACTAGAAGGGTTGATGGACCATGGAATGGAACCATAGTCCGTGAACTTAATCATGGACTTTGTATTCAAGTTTACACTTTTAGTCAAGAAATTCCATGACCCACTTAATAGCCCGTCATTTCTAATAAAAGGCCATCAAGATATTCCTTTCAAGTGAATAATAAGGCTAAAAATGATCATTGGTTCCATGAACCAGGAACAGAGTCAATATGCCACGAAATCAAATATGATTTCTAATCTGGTCAAAATTTCAAATTTTGATGTCTCAAAGATTTATTTCTTCATTCGATAATCTATAAAGGGCATACTTATCAGTATTGAGTAAATGACCAAGCTTTAGTACAAATTCACATAGAGAACATTAACAAGATCATTGAACAATGCAAAATTTTTGTAAAATCCTTATGTAAGATATAAAAAGACTCTGAGATACTCAGACTTCACCCATATTAAAAAATTAGTCTGTTGGAAGTATGGTAGGCAAATACATACTCGAAATGCAATCAGTTAATAATTCCCACATCCTTAGAGGGTATAAATACCTAGACCGATATAGTTTAACACAAATACAAATCCACAAACAAAATTCAATGCATACCCAACATAAGGAATAACAACCCTAGATAATTTTATCACAAATGTTTGACAAAACTTAAAAATAAAACAACTTTCACCCAATATGATAGAATGATCACAAGGATTCTAAGTCCTAGTGCTTTAATTCACTAGAAAGTTTTATACATCTAGTTGACTCAACCCAAAGTTTATGCTCAAAATTCAAGTGGAAAATAGACAAGACATACCATAATTTGGGAAGGTATTTCAACAAAAATAGGGAGAGTAATAGTGGAGAGAAACACTTTGAATTCCAAGTGGTGAACAAAATAATGAATGCAAAATAATGAACATCTCAATGAATGCTAATAGATAAAGAAAACAATGAATGAGGAATGCGAGGAGTTATGAGATGTGATTATGGGTAATAGTAAATGGAGGGACTGGTATCCATTAATGGAGGAGTGTAAGTTAATGAGCAATTTGATTTTAAATTTTATTCCCAAAATGTTTAATATACACCCTTATTGAAGGTCAGGTAGAAGGAAAAAGGTATCGAGTTAGGTGTTTAATTTTTAACTCTTTTATTTTAGTTGACCATGATCAAATTTATCGACCATGGAACCATTCATGATTGGTTCGAAAGTGTTTACCTGGGATTATACAAATGACCCAAACAACAATATGTAATGATGGGTTGTTATTTTATTCATGGATCTTGGAGGCTATGGTTTGGATTTCTCTAGTCTATGAGATATTTGATGGGCCATGAAACAAGTCCATAGATCGTCCAGTAAAGTGTGGATTAAGAGTCCTAAATATTGATTTTATGGGAAAAATGGCAGTGAAGTCCATGGACCGTAAAGCTATTTGATGGTTTGTGAACTCAATTGTAGTTCTTTCCTTCAGCCTTTGTTTACACTATATCATGTTCACAATGGGTTCCACGGACTGTGAAGGCATTTTATGGACCAGCATTTGGTCAGTGGATCCAATTTCATTCATTTTTTTTGACATTTTGGTCCTTATACTTTTCACTGCTACATAGAATACACAATGATATATAATCAAGTTTTATATATTACAAGTACAATCTTAGTTTGTTTGCCAAGTAGTCCGTAATTTAATGTTGTGAAAATATGTGGATATCTTGATTACCTAGACTTCATTGAGATAGACCTTTTCAGCAGTCTTTACTTCATCCAGAGCTCCCCAATAATGCTTCACACGTTGTCCATTCACTTTGAATGAGATTCCATCCTTTCCTTCAAGCTCAATAGCACCATATGAAAATACATATACCACAAGGAATGGGCCATATCACTTTGACTTCAACTTTTAGGAAACAAGAGAATTTTTTAATTGAACAACAATACCAGATCACCTGTAATGAATTCTCTCTTTTATATCTTCCAATTATGATACAATTTCATCTTTTATTTGTAAAGTGCAACACTTTCATAAGCTCCTAGATGGAACTCATCCATCTTATTTAATTGATCAATCCACAACTTATATGCCCCCTTCCACTCTAGATATAGCTTCTTTAGCTCCCATAGTGCCTTGTGCTCTAGTTCAACAAGAAAATGATAAGATTTACCATAAACAAGATGATATGTTTTTTGGTACGCCCCAAGAGCATCACCCAACTACCTTGACCAATCAGTCCAATTTTTATTGACAATCTTATCTAGAATTGTCTTAATCTCTCAATTGGACACTTCAACTTGACCTCTCATTTGGGGGTGATAAGGTTTTTCCACCTTATGATTTACAACATATTTTTTTAGAAAGGCACTGAATAAGAAACTGTATAAGTGCGAACCCTTCATCACTAATGATCACTCTAGGGGTTGCAAAGAGAGAGAAGATGTTCCTTTTCAGGAACACTATAACACTTTTGCCTTTATTATTTGGAAGTACAATTGGCTCCAATCATTTAGATACATAATCTAATGAAACCGAAATATACTTTATCTTATGAGAACTCATAAATGGCCTCGTGAAGTCAATACCCCATACATCAAATAACTCACTTAAAGGATTTGATTTAGGGGCAGTCATATATCATGCCCTGAAATTACCCCTTGGATGTAACGTGGTGCTAGAGACTTACAAGTGGCCCTATGCAAGCCCTTGGATCATGAATATAATATGGATCATGACATAAATATAACTATGCAGAAGAAGTAAGGCAACTCAATAAATTGACTGAGGAAGTATTATTAGTCATAAAAGAAAAGTCATAGTGAGGACTAACATGTTGAAATCTAAGAACATGATCTGACACTAATACTATGTCTGGAAACCATTTAACTTGTCATGAGGAGTTACTAGGATAAAACCAACACAAAAATCAATAAAAAAAACAAAATAAAATAATAAAGCAACAAAGTATTACAACTTATAATAAAGGTGCTCAAAAGATGAGTACTCACCACTACTACTAGTATCTAGAAGCTAACGAACTATTTATAGCTGAATCACTGACCCTGTACTTTGAAAGTTACACAGTAAGAATATGCAATGCAAACATGATCAGTACATTGAATATAGTAGTACTCATGTAAGTACATGTGTAATAAATACAAAGCCATCTATATAAGTTGTAAGCAGGTGAGATTCAAGATGAGAGCTGAAAATATGTAAAGTATCATGAAAATTGTAATAAGTGTAATGAGATCATGAAAATATTAAAAAATATTGAAATAGCTTGAGACTAAAAGCATACTGTGATACACAGAAAATTGGAGCATCAAATAAAATAGGCACTCAACTGTAAGGGTCATGTTAAAATATAACAATATTTAAAATTTAAATGAGAGAAAATAGGGAGTTTCTTATAACTAACATACATCATTTGAGCGCATGACATCCAGTGTTTAAACCCACACTAGTGAGTTTCCTTATACTTTGAAAAAGGTATAAAGACTACATGTAACTGAATTTCATAAATGCCAATATGGGCAACCCACTTGGACTATTCCACTAGGGTAATATGAATTATCATATACAAGCAACGTAGTTGGAGGAATAATCCTCTTGGTTCTAAGTACTACTTCCAAAAGTGAAGCAACTCATGAATATAACATAGGCTCATAAAAACTGAACTTAGTCATTAAAGATTTTCAATGACTATTAAAATATCATTTTAAATTGTAGTCTGAAACTGTACTAGTCAAAAGTTGTTCTGAAAACTGAGATATCATGAATATTTTTTTGACATATTATACTAGATAAAATCCACAATTTTTATATTTATCATGAAATAATATAAACATTTGACGTAGTTTACGTTGTCAACATGCTATATATTTTAGTTTAGGGAAATCCTACACAAAATCATGGATAATATAGTTTTCTATATAAATTTGTAAGAAAATAGTAAAATAATGAACAACATAACAATTTATAACAAAATACAACTTAAAACTTATCCTCAAACACATGAAATTTTATACATTCTAAAAGTAATTTTGGGGATGGAGATGGAAAGAGTCCACAATTGAATAGACTACATACCTGGTAGGGAGTAAGTCCCAAAGATGATGATGCTTGGAGGTGAATTCATGGAGGTTGGAGAACCCTAGGTTTAGAGGTTATAAAGAACTTCACTCTTTTCCTTCTTATTGCTATTTTTGATTATGTGAGGAATACGAGGTTTAAAATTAGTTAAATGTGAGGATTTAATTGTAGATTAGGAAATACATTAATTCCTATGTAATTTAGTACCTTAGAGGATCCCGAAATGACACAGTTTAACTAGGGACAAGTAGAGGAATTTTCGGAAATAAGCTTGAAAAAATGGTTAAAATATGTGCAGAAAATACCTTAGGTGCATTAAAATCGTGTTAGTGCTCCTAATGTGACCACTTTCCCAGCGTGACACGGATCTAGGCAAGCGTACCCTTGGTATCTCTCCTATGAGTTTTGTTTTCAACATGATATGCTTAGAAAAGTGCCTGGCTTTCTACCGTGACACGTTGGAAAGTTCCTAAGCATCTAAAACACGTATATGCACATGAGATTAATTACTAACCATTTATAATCTTCCAAGCAAGATAAATAACATCAATTCACTCCTCAAAACATCAACATATTCTAGAAAGGTAAGGAAAATCGAGGTATTACAAGGCCTTTTAAAAAATATCATAACTTCCCACTCTGAACTCAAATTAACCTGCAGTTTATTTGCATTAAAAAATAGAATTCGACCACTTTACAAAACATGCAATACAACCATCATTCACCTCTAGAAGGATATAACCACATAGGCTCATATAAAGGTTTACAATATAATCTTAAAATATGCAAGGGATGTTTTAAACTCTAGCTAGATTTTTGGGATGTTATATTTTCCCTTTGGGATCATTCATCCTCAAATGATGGATTTAAGATGGAACATGAGATGTAATATGAGATGAGACTGGATTGACATGAGATACTACACTTAACTAGGGATGGACATGACTGAACAAGAATATCGTGACAAGAATATAGATATGGGAAACATGATAAAGCTAACTAACTAGATATTGTTCCTATACGTGACACCGATTGAGTTAAACTGGATACAGTCATTATGCTAACTGATTTAATAGGTTTAGATGTGACTTAATGACTCTGACATGAATGCATAGACTAAGACATATGAAAAATCTGAGATAGAGCATGGTATTGTATGAGGACTTGTATCAACTAAGGGGATCACATGAGTATGAGGCATGAGTGTGAGGAGCTCATGTAACTAGGAACAACTAACTGAGCTGAGTTGAATCTTAACATAGCATCTTAGCATGTTTAGGGAAAGAACTTGTCAACTTATCTAGGTTCATAAACACAGAAGGCACGGCCTTGTACATAACTCTCTTCAAATATAAAGTTATATAACATGAGAACATGAGTGTGAAGGGTATAACCTAAAGGAAATACTTTATGGCTTTCCCTGTCTTTGAGTTAAAAAGGAATAAATGCGGTTACTTAGCTATTTTATCTGCACTGAAGGATACGACAAGGCTAGAAAGGTAAAACCACTTTTATGAAGATGATTTCTGAATATGAGCATCTATCATGGTTTGAACTAATTCATCTTTAAGTAAGAACTTAAATGGAATTCCTATAGCATGACTGCACAAAATAAATCTATGGAATGTGCATAGACATGAGGGGAGTAAAACTAGGAGAAAATAAAGGAAATTTCTGAGTCTTTCTGTCTGATTTCTCGACTAATTTGATAGCTTGTAAGGAACCGCGTAACTAGTAATATGAGAAATCTATCGGACTATTATACCTCAAGTAATACAACTATTAACTTTCTTCCTAACAACACTTCCTAAGTATTACTTTCTCACTAGTTGTAACTTTCAACTCTTTTAAGGACAAACTACTCAAAACTGATAAGGAATAAGTATAGCTACAGTAATTACTCTTTTCAAGACTAACCCAAAGGTACAAGGTACTATATGTAATGTAATCATGCAAGTAAAAGCTACAAAATTTAAATTCTATATCCACAAGAACATTACTTCTTCTCCCTCAGACTAAATTAATCTATATCGCCAATAAATGAGTGATTAACCACATAATGCAGTCATTCATACACTTACCAATACGAAATTCAAGCTTATAGCTACGTTCAGTCACTATCTTCCTTAAAGCTAAAAATGTTTAGGGATCTACATAGCCCATTGAAATTACTAATCTCGTCTACCCATACTTTAACCCGAAATCAAAAACTTACATGACACAAGAACACTAGAGATTCTACTAACTGAGTATCCACTATCTTCCATCTTAGATTTTTCTTCATCTATCTCTTTTCATAACCATTTTCATCGTATTCACGTAATCTCTAAAGGAAAATAAGGTATGGGAATGAACAGTTGAAGTTATGGATAAAAGTCTAAGTCTGGACCTCAAACATGAAATTAGAGTTAAGCTTCACTACTGAAAGAGTACTTTCCTATCAATTCTGATCCTTATTGAAAACTTGGAATTCGAGATGGGGTGGGGGGTTTGAGAATTTTAGCATAATAGGCATGAGTACTCTGTAAATTGAACACATAACATTAGAAGAGAGGACTTTACTAAACCTGGTCATAAAACAACTTTCCTTTAGCATCATCCATAGATATACACAGGGCTTAGAGCAGAGAGAATTATATGAATGAACAACTTAAGAGGATTTTAATCTGGGCTTATACATGAATGACATGGTTCCACTAGTCAATTAGGCTATCATGAAGTCTGAGTCCATAGGACTTGACATACTAAGAGGTATGGGTATGAGTATCGTATAACTAAATGTTGAAGCATATAAGGGTTAACAAACATCATGAGGTAGGTTGTATAGCTAGAATACGTTATAAGCCGGATCTCTAAATTATTAAATGAGGCATATTCTAAGCTGGATACCTGAATCATATTGGAAACTTACAACTACTTTTGGTTAATAAGTAGGATTAGGAATGCTGTTTGGAATCATTGTCCTTTAATTCTAGGAAGTAGACCTGGATGTGAATCTACATGAGGGTTTGTACCATTGAATAGATATGGGCATGACATGAATAAGTAAGACAAAATAGAATATCATCTCCAATTGGGGTATAGAGAATACACTAGAGTATAGAACAGGTAACTATTGAGTCATGGGTACATGCTGGGACTTTTCACAAGTTTAGTCACAAGACTCGACTTGGTTCTATACCTTAATATCTCCCACTTAGGTCAAAAGCTGAAAATCCTAAGTCGGAGGACCCTCTTTAAGACTGTGTTAGGATCAACTACTATGCAGGGAAAGGCAATCACTATATATCTTAATATTAAATATTCTCTTAAACTATCATTCCTCTCACTGTGGTGATAATCTACAATTCAAGCCTATCATTCGGTATTAACACGGGTAGCATTTCAATTTTTCTGTTACTGTTTAGGCCTAAAGGTTTCTGGACCACAAGTCAAGGTGATGTAATACTATTCCTCTAAGAGTCAAAAGCAAAATATCTAAACTCACTGAAACACTTTAACTGGTCATATCTTATGCACAACCTTATTACACTTGGTGTATATAAAAACTAGATTCACATCCTTTGGGATTTTATATGGTTTGAAAAGTACAAAGTATAAACAACAATCTAATATAAGTATGTTTATGAAAGTACAATAGAGACAAGTCTAATCCGAAGAGAGAGAGAGAGAGAGAGAGAGAGAGAAATAGCAGGAATAACTACATGTTAAGCTCACTCTGTATCTCTGTAAGTATCAGCAAGTAGGCATGAACGACAACCCGTGAATCAATATTGAACAAGTGTACCATGAGTAGTCACCGAAGCAACCCATACTCAGTAGGCTTCGAGGGCCCACTAGGAATATAACAATCATAAAAGCAGTAAATAACAGAAGGCAAGAAAGTGAGGTCACAGAAGCAAATAGTACATAATGGAATCTAGCTGCTCAGATAGGAAACAAGTAAACAGATAGACATGTTTGCGCTAGCTAAATCATAATACAGGATCTTAAGAAAGAAAGAAAGACATATCCAAAATCATACAACAATATATGTGAATAACAACAGTAAGTGATTAAAGCGATGGGTAAATATACAATCAGAGAACATGGATGGTATATCGGTAACCTCAAGTAAGAAAGAAAGGAACAACCAAATAACACCTTACATAAATATCCCAAATAGGAAGACAATCTTAGATATAACGAACAATGCTAATTAAATAGTAAATACAAAAAGTGAATTAACACTACCAAATCCCCCATAAGAATGGAAACGAATACAGAAAATAAGCTCACCCATAGGCCTCCCACAGGACCAGGGAAAATAAAGAAAATAAGTGCAGAAAAGTAAATACACACCATGAAGTAACCAGTCCTGTGTACCTTCCTCCTCCGGTACCCGTTGATCTAGCAGATAAGATCTATGGAAGGATAATTCTAATTCCCATATATCCCTACACCATCCTATACCCCATCTTCAATCACCGTAGCCTTGAGGAAAGGTCCATGGAGGTAATCCCACCATGCACAATCTCTAACATCATCATAATCTCACATCCTAAGTAATAAAGCCTCAAGGGTCTCACAGTATGACATCCAATGCCTCATAACAATAGTATCATCAAGCCTTAATCGGCAAGTCATGACGTTCAACGCCTCTATATAGTGGTATCACCAATGTCCTAAAAAGAATAAGTATTATCAAAGTCTCTAAGCTAATTGGTGTGATAAGTGTCAAAAAGCTATACTCACTGCCATACGATGACGGACTTCAGTGCTAGCAGCTGTACTCACTGCCGAACATAGTCGGACTCAAGTTCCAACATTAATTAGTCAAATGATATTAACCAGTGCCACGATATAAAGAGTAGACTAAAATAAGTGAAAATAGTAATACCTAGTGCTTGATACACTACCGAGTATAAAACGTTAAAAGATCCTTTAACTTATATTATTATGAGAATATTCCAAGTTATCATATGTTATGTCATTATCCATAATTATTCTTATTATAGTATCTAGCCTCCACAACATCAAAATCAAGTGGTGATACATGCCCCATCCGTAATGCACTCTCAAAACAGAGCTTGTTGCTCAACCTCTCATAGAATGAATGCACAACATATCAATACATTTATATTTATAGCCAACCTATGCCCTGCACAGGTGCAACTAAACTATAGCTAGCAGCACAATACAACAACCCAAACCCGATGGCAAGACCCAAAACCAACCCATGCATCAGCATTCTACTACTTCCAGAGGCACCCAAAATATATCACAAGGCTAATTCTAAGTCACAGGCATCGTATTTCACAGAACGCCAATATAAAAGAACAAATCCAGAATAAAATGACGAAGAGGTCCAAGTACATGGTAAAAACCTAGAAACCCAACCCACAAATGTTATTTAGCACAATTATCAAACTTATATACCCGGAGATAGCCCTATGGAGCCTACCTGTCGTCTAATGAATAATGTTCTACAAGTCCAAATATTACTTTGAATGATATCAAACGGCCTCTAAAAACTCTGAAACTTATGAATTAATAGTCCAGGGATCAATACGAGTCTAATAATATACTTTATACTAATTTTCAGACTAGGCCTAACATCAGGACTAAAATGGACTCGGGGACCCTCTTATTGGAATCCAAAATAAAATTTTCCACGGGGTTCCTAGAAACACCAGGAACCCGTGATCCAAAATTGAGAACAATTCGGGCATGGGAAAGACCATATATAGCCTAGAGAAAATTAATTAAAAAGGGGTTGAAGATTCAAGCTTTTGCAAATTAAACGAAGAAATTTGAAAGAGAAATGATTATTAAAGAGTAAAATAAACTCAAAGAATAATGATTTACCCAATAATTTCAAAGAAAATCGAAGAATTCATGATTTTACAACAAGGGAATTAATGGAGGAAAGCCCCCACTTTAGATGGAATTTAACGAAGAAAATTACTTACAAAGAGTAAGGAAAACATGGGAAATCTTCAAGAAACATTTTCGCGAAGTTTGGCGATGTTACCAAGAGAAGTCTCACCACCTTGAGAGGAGAAACCAAGGAGAAACTGATAAAATCATGAGGAAAAAGGGGTCAGGAACTGATTAAATAATGTCTTTGTGATTGATTTATTGGCCAATTGTGCTGATAAATTGGCATTCTTCTACACACTGGAAAACATGCGGATGCCGATTTATTAGATAAAATATCGATAAATTTGCATTCCTTAAATATGGTACTGATTTATCGAGCATCTTATTGATAAATTGGTATTCTCTGAACACTAGCAGTACCAATTTATCCTACCAAATGACCAATTTATCAAACCAAATGACCGATTTATTAGCCCTTGCTGATTTAATGGTAAATTTTACCAATTTAACTCACCTATAAATTTACCTATTTATCTCACCTATAAATCGGTAAAATGATCGATAAATTGGTCTGAACCAGCACCAGAAAAATAGATATTGTGAGAATTTGAACAAAGGGTTCAGAAATGAAATGAAGTCCAATTTTGGAAAAACAAATATGCATCTTGTATGGAAAACACATTCCGAACTCAAATAGATTGATAAAAAGGGCATCAGAGATTGTTTGAGTGAAAATGACCCTTAAACCAAGAAATACCGAATGTGCACTAATCCACCAAGGTACTCAAAATAACACCGGGCACTCCAACAAACACACAAACACTCTCATTAGCCTAAATTCACTATTTTAGAGCTAATGGAAGTGTTAAAATTCTATTCTGATACTCCGAACACCAATAGACCATAATTTAGCACAAACCCCAAAAGAAAAGCCTGAAACACAAACTTAAGGTCCTTCTAGAAGAACTGTTGAATCTGATTCTGAGCTCGTTTTGAAGGAAAGTTGACTAAAATTCAACGAGTACTTAGTTTTAGGCTCTAAAATAAGCAAATGAGATAAATCTCAATTGAGATGCTAGGGATACCAAAATATCGGTCCTAGTAAACCATAAATGAATTAAGTCAGCTACTGGAAATCTCTAAAAATACAAAAATGTCACATAATTCTCATAAATGACTTTGAGGTTCATTACATACTGACTTTGGTGTACACTTAAGGATTTACCATTGAATTAGATACTAAATAAGGTTACTTCCTAAATAAGCACTAAGTCTAGTTACACACGTTTTCGCTAAGTATTGTAACATTTACTTTCTAATCTTTTGACTTCAAATTCATGAATCTACATTTATTCTACCACATAAGGTTTTGGATCATAGTATTCTAAAATATACTTTATACCTACTATTTTTTCTAGGCTAACCCAATATACACCTAGAAGGAATGGGTGTATAAGGGTATTACAGATGCATATGGGGTAAGGATCTAAGAACATACCCATTTTGTCTTCAGGACTGACATTTTGAATCAACATTCTGGATGACGCAAGGAATTGATCTTGCTGATGACTACTGTCGTTGTTATTCTTTCTTGAGGGGCAGTTTTTACATAGGTAGCCCAAAAAACTACAACCTTAAAACTATTTTATTCTGCGAAGACATATCCCTTGGTGGAACTTACAACAAAGGATACACAAAGGATGTTAGGTTGTGTCCCTTTTTTACTCCCTCTTTCTTTTTTGGGGTTTTCCTCCCCTTTCGGGTGGATTTGAGGGATTTTCTACCTTCTGATTGATTGAACAATCATTACTTGAGATAAATTTCTGAGGAGATTAGAGAAATCTATATTGAAAACATCACTATTGGAGGTTGGGTGACCTGACTTTGGGTACTAACTATGGCCTCCTTCCTATTTTGCATCATTCTTTTGCGTAGAGGCATATTTTGAAGTATGTGATGCATGACCTAGTAAGGAAGATAGAACTTGACTTTATTGATGGATATGGAAGATGAAAGAAGACATAACATAAGGAAGGCTCTAGTGAATGCAATTTTAATACATCACAGGAATCTTGAACCTAGTGGTATGATAACAAGCTTTTTATGCCTCAAACTTACCCGCTGGATATAACATGGTGCTCGAGAGTCACAAATGACCCTGAGCTAGCCCTTGGATCATGCATGTTCTATTAATCATGACATAGTCATAACTGTGCAGAAGAAGTAAGACAACATAATAAAATACTAAGGAAGTATTATTAGTTCTAAAGAAAAGTCATAGTGAGGCTGTCACGACCCGATTTCTCGGATCATGATGGCACCTACTATACAACCAGTAGGAGAACCAAACCCCATAGTCCGTAGCCG